>JAJPUD010016219.1:0-12191 GCA_023553655.1 Myrmecobius fasciatus | reverse complement strand
TGATTGATGTTTGCTTACATTGTGTTTCCTTTATCTGATATATCGTTCGTGTAGATAAGATTTTTCTTGCACACCAATGATAAGTTTGGAAATATGTATACATATATTCGATTTGCCAATATTTTAACATAATTAACATGTAGTGGATATCCTGCCATCTAGGGGGAGGGGTGGGGAGTTGGGGGGAAAAATTTGTAACGGAAAACTATTTAAGGGTTATTGTTGAAGAATTACCCACACATATGTTATTCAAATAAAATAAAAATTAAAAAAAAAAATAAAAAAAAAATAAAAAAAAAAATAAAAAATAAGGTAAGGTTCAGTGGAGATGTGGGAATATAGAGAAAAAAAATACTATAATCCAAAAAAACCAATAATACGTTGTTTTAAAAAAACACCATCTATGTTACAATTAATATATGAACTCCCAAGATTGAGTTAAAAAGTGATCCTTTTAACTGAAATAAATTCTCATGTCTTTAAAGTTCAACCCAACCCAATCTAAGCAATTATTTATTATCTGTGCAAAAAACTCTAGCAGTTTCTAGAAATAAAAAGACAAAATAAGAAACAGTCCCTTCCCTCAAGGAGCTAACTTTCTAAAGAAAGGATATTTTAAGAAATTATAAAGGGACTGATTTCAGAGAAACTTGGGAGGATATATGTGAACTGATGCAAAGTGAAGTGAGCAAAACCAGGAGAATAATTCATACTATAATAACAATATAAAGATAAACATCTTTAAAAGACTTAAAAACTCTGATCAGTGCAATGATCAACCATGATTCCACAAGACAACTAATGAAATGTGCTATATACCTCCTGATAGAGGGTGATGGATTCTGTATGAAAATACAGAACCTTGTTTTTGATCCTAATCAATAAAAATTTCTATTTCAATTGAAAATAAAGAAATGATATACCATATAAATATATGATTACATTCATAATAAATTGAAAATGAGTAAATGAGCATTAATAGATGAGGAAATCAGGAAAAAATGTAAGAGATGACATTTAACCATGAAGTGTGCGAAAACCCTACCATATCCATCTCTTTATAAGAGAAATAAGTGGTGGATCTCAGTTTAAGTAATTGCATGGCCATACTAGTAGTGCTAGCAGTAGTAACAACAGTGATAATAGCTATAATAATACTGGTGGTGATTGTGGTGCTAAGAGTGATGGAAGGGACAGTGATAGAGATAATGGTAATGGTGGAAGAGATGGTAGTGATTGTAGTTATGGTAGGAATAATAGTAACAATAATAGCATTAGTAATAGTAATAGTAGTAGTAATAATAATAACAGTAGTAATAGTAATAGTAGTAGTAGTAATAGTAGTAATAGTAGTAGTAGCAATAGTAGTAGTAGTAGTAGTAGTAGTAAGAGTAGTAGTAGTAATAGTAGTAATAGTAGTAGTAGTGAAGTAGTAGTAGTAAAGTAGTAGTAATAGTAATAGTAGTAGTAATAGTAAAGTAGTAGTAGTAGTAATAGAAGTAGTAGTAACAATAGTAGTAGTAGTAGTAGTAATAGTAGTAGTAGTAGTAGTAGTAGTAGTAGTAGTAGTAGTAATAGTAGTAGTAGTAGTAATAGTAATAGTAGTAGTAGTAAAGTAGTAGTAATAATAATAGTAATAGTAATAACAAAAGCAATAGTAATAGATAATAGTAATAGTGGTGGTGATTGTGGTGCTGAGTGATAGAAGGGACAGTGATAGAGACAATGGCAGTGGTGGAAGGGCTGGTAGTGATTGTAGTTATGGTAGTAGTAGAAGTATAAGTAGTAGTAGTAGTAATAGTAGTAGTAGTAAAGTAGTAGTAGGAGTAGTAGTAATACTAATAGTAGTGGTGGAAAATGATTAGTTATAGCCACGACATTTATAACACAGTAGAGCCTAATCATGGTTATTTCTGGTAAGATATTGGAATAACTTTATGGTAGTCTGTTCACAAATATTCCATAGCAACTTTGTAATAAATTAGTTTCCCAGCCCTCAAAACAAGGGAGAAAAACAAAAAACACACTCACTGTAGCCTGCTGCTTTTCTGCTTTCTCAGCTGCCTCATTAAGTTGCTTTTGAAAGGCCTCCTGGAGAGACTTCATTTCTTCCCTAGTTCAGTACAAGGAAAAAAAAAGACATAATACAATTTCTTCAGTCCTTTCTGCCCATGAGGAAAGAGGGTTTTGTTTGTTGTTTACTTGGGTTTAGAAAATAGACAACTTAAATCACTTAGGGCCAACCTGAAGCAGTCTGCATCCATTAAGGCCCCCTTAATAAAGGTCTTTGTCTCTGGATGCAAATGCAAAAAAGTAAATTGTATTTAAAAGAAATCGCCTTGCCATTATGTCTAACAAAGAATCCCACTGTGTAAAACATCTGTGAGCTGCATAATGGGTAGCAAATCAAATTAATATAATAATACGAACCAGCAAGCTAATTCCACTAAAAATATGGTAGAGTGGGAATATGCAAGTTATAGAAAGTTATTCCAGATTTTCTGAGTGTGCATACTTCCAACTTCCTTTTGTATCTCCTAAGTGATGTTTTCTCTTTGCTGAATATCAAGCTAGCTCCAATGCTTCAGTCTGAGCTTTACTAGGGTGTGTTTCAGTAAAAGGGTGTGCTTAGGACTAAAAGATAACCTCATTGTATTGAGACAAAAAGGAACACACACACACACACACACACACACACACACACACACACACATAAACACACATACAAACACATTCACCATCAAAAATGTACTGAGTAATTAACAAGAACTAGTCTTCAGCTAGTGAAAATGAAAACATTTTCAAAAAGGCCAATGCCCCTTCTTGAATTTATCCATTTGTCATTTGGCATCTTAAAAATAAAAGATTTCTAATCATATATTTTTTTCTAGATTGTTTAATTATTTTTGTTTTTCTTTTTAATCATCTAAGCCATATTTGTAAATATAAGATCTGATTATCACCATACACATTTTAAAATTACTTTCCTGTCCAATGGAAGTAATTTTTCTAGTCTTCTCTCCAATACACACTTCTACCATCCACCAAAAAAAGCTAAAACAGAGAGGTTTCTACAGAAAGAGATCTAGAAGATCTTTTCTAATTGCCTCACTTTGCAGATGAGAAAAATGGGGCTCAGAGAGGGATTTGGCCAAATTGAAAAACCTCATCAGTCGAAGATGAGAAATGAGAAATTTCTCTCAATCCAGTTTCACATACCATTCTGGTATTCTAGTAATCAAAAGGAGTTAACAGAAATAACAATTGATTTTCAAATGGAAGAGATACTCATAAGGACTAAGTAATTATTAAAGAAACATTAAATATGTGATTAGATGTATAATGGTTCCCTTTAGTCTAGATTTCCTTCATCTCACCCTGAGGAGACTGGAGGCAGTTACTCTTCCCATCTCACCAATACATCATCCTGTTTACAACAGGTAAATCATTGTTATAATTTGCATTCTAAATAAAGGAAAGCTATATCCTTAGGTAATCTCCACAATAGACAGAAGATAATGAAATTCCCCAAAATATCCTGCCTGGTAACATCCGTATCAAGATCTTTGGATGTTGCCTTTTTCATTTCAAGTGCTTGACTCTATTTGCCCCACAAATGAACTTAAAATAGAGTTGATTTTTTGCCCTCACTTTTGTAGAATGTAAATTTGAGGGGAAGATTTGTTTTATTTTAACCTTTATATTTCCAGTTCCCTATACACTCAAGAAGCATTCAATAAAATTTTATTAAATTGGGTTGATTTGGTTTAAAAAAAAACTGACTTATTGTTGAAATGTGGCATCCTGTAGAAACTAAGTGAAAGTTACAACTAAGAACTGATTGGATTAAAATCCTTTGTCTTACTCTTGGCATGTGATCAGGAACAAGATACACTTTTGAAATTTCAGTATTCTCATCTTTAAAATTGGGATATTAATACTTATACTACTGACACTATAGGGATAAAATGACATAATATTTGTAAAAAAAAATGCTTGTCAAAGAGCCTGGCACATAGTAGGTGCTATACAAATGTTTTTGACCTCCCAAATCAAGGTAGAGAAAATACATTGTCAATCTTATAGGTTCAAAAAATATTGAGTTTCTATTACATTTCATGTTGGCAGTTATATCTGTATGTATGATTACTAACAGTGAACAGTAAAAAACACTAAATTATAGCTTGACTAAAATGTCTTGGCCACTAAAATGCTGTGTGGCCTAAGACTAGTCATTTAACTACTTTATTTTTCTGTTTCCTCCTCTTAAAAGAGAAGTGAATACTTATACATCTATAACCCAAGGTTAATGATGTTAGTCTTTTTAAAAAGGTTAAAAGAACTATGTAAATTATTGAAATGCATGTAGTAATGATGATGATGACAAAAATCTATTACTCTTTTCTTGGAACACCTAACATAAATGTTCTGGCTTTGAATCTCTGTATACCTGTTAAATATTTAATAACAGTCAATTTCTGGCATCCAAACACCATTTATGAACAAGTTCTGTTTACCAGTTCAAATCCATCTATGACTTTCTCAAATTTGAATTACTAGTGCTTTTACAGAATTATGAGGTAATTCATAATCACTTTATTAATTCCATGACTGCTTTCCATGATCACAGATCTAAGCTAAAAGATGTCTCAGAAGTTTTCTAGTCCAACTCACATATTTTACAGATGAGGTAACTGAGGCTGAGAAAAGTTATGTCATGTATAGTAAGCCTTAAAACCAGGTCTTCTGACTATAGAGAAAATGATAGTTTTATTGAGCTAAATGAAAACTTTTGGGCCATCAGAAACAAATTTATTCCTTGGGATTTACTTGAGATTTTTAAATATATATATATATTCATTTCTTCATCTCCTGGGAAACTATACTTTAAATGATGTTTTCTCACAATTGAGTTGTTAACAAGATAAGATGTTATTTAGTGACTTGGGAGGAAAAAATAAGCATAAAGAATTTAGTAAATTCCCACCAGACTCATTCATGCTAATACATGTTACATTTATTGCTTTTTTATTTTGTTTTGGTAAGTCTTCAAATAGTAGACAAAATGCCCTCTTAATAGTTTCCTAACAAAACCCCGGTGCTGCTGCTCATTACAGCTCCTGGAAATAAGCCCAAAGAACAGGTTGTCTATAGAATCCATAAAAGAGAAAAAGGAAAAGATTACACTTTCTGATTCCATTATTATTAGAGGCAAAAAGGTCTCCCTTGGTTGAGCTGTAAAGATGAGGGCTGATCTTCTGAATCCCTTCCTTCTATTAAGGATTTTATATCAAACTTACTTCTATACAGTTTCCCCTTCCTGTGCCCCCAAAGCACTCAGGATTAGGCAAGTGATGGAGCCAATCTCATAAGTTCCCAAAAGCCAGTTGTCGAATTTTCAGTGTGAAAATTCACACCCAGAAAATCAAAAGCTACAAACCAGGGTTCATATTATTATTTTATTGTTTACTTTGAAAAAATATCAATAATACAAATCAAAAAGAAAATTAGGTTATTTGTGCATTTTTTTTAAAGTGTTAGTTGTTTAAAATTACTGGTACATGACTGCTCAGTTCTTTCATGCTGGAAACTAAACTATCTGATCCTGAAGTCAATATTCAAGTCCTAGCTTATTCTGGGGGGATCTGGGAACTCACTGGCTGGAAAAGTATATTGAAAGAAGGAGAGGAAGAGACAGTGTCTAGTTTATGGTGGAATGGGTGAATAGGTGGATGAATGGATGGATGGATGGATAGGAGAGGTGATGGTAAGGAGACAGACACTTTCTGTCAGATTCATCAATCAGAATTTTTGTTTGTTTTTCATCAATATAGGTTAGTTTTGATCAGAAACCCATCTCTATCTAAGCAGACAAGCACCTGCTCTGTAATTTAGTGCCTGAGTTACTGAGAAGTTGAGTGATACCTTAGGGAGCATGTTGCAGGACTTAAACACATATGGGTCTTGCGTCATCAAAGTCAGCTTTTTATGAACTGTGATATTAGAAAAGAATAGTGAAGGGCAAATGTAAACTAGAGTGTTATGTGTAAACAAAAGGAGAAGTGAGTTTAACTGATGTTAGTAATTTTCAAAAGTGACTTTAAATTTTGAGCTGACTAATTCTAGCTCTTTCTGGAGGTATCCCCAAGTTCCTCATCGGCCTCAATATACAGATATAAGTTTTCATTTTGCTTGTGATCATTTAAAATTCCAGGTAAAGTATTATGCTAATTGATAGTGATCAAATGGCTAGCTTTTGTGGATAATTTTGACCATATGGTCAGAACTACAACTAACATTTTTAATACCTTAGGTTAATAAGAAGTAATTAGAACATGTTAAGAGATGGCAGAAATCTATAGACAAAGCTTTACTTGAAGAGAAATCTCTTGCCCTTTAACTTTCCAAAATCTCTCAGATTCTAGGGCCATTTTTCCTAATTATCTTGTTTTTATTTTGAATAAATGTATATATATATATATATATATTCAATTATCTATGCATATAAATTTTGCATGTGTGTATGTACATGTATATAACATATGTAACATTTATATGTAATATATAAATGTTATATATATATATGTATGAAAATATATTACATTTACTTACACATATCTATACTTGAGTAGATTATAAGCACTTTTAGAAAGTGTTTCATCAAAAAAAATCTCTTTATCCCCAGCACCTTGTACAATACATATCACATATATAAATCCAGCTTCATTGCCTGAGATAGAGATATCAAGATAGTAATAGCAGCTTGGAAGAGAGTTTGAAGCAGAATCTAGGGTGGCTTCTGGCATGGAAGGACAAAAGACAATCCATCACAAAGCCAGAACATGGACAGGTCTCAACTAGGATGCAAAGAAAAAGAGTGAAAACTTGCCTTTTTAATAAATTGCTCTTGTGAATAAAGTATTAAGCTCATTTCTCTTGGCTAGAAAACTCTAAGTATTGTAGGTGTTTTCTCCATTTTAGCACCTTGGTTCTAGATATGGCTGATGTTGCATAGTTAAGACAATGAGACAACTTAATACCTTTTCCCTTCTCAATCATGAATTTGTTATGAAGCATTCTAAAAGTGTCTAGTTTGAATGACTTACACTATGACCTTCTATTCTTCAAGCCCTGTTGAAAAGATATTACATATAATTTATGTTCACAAGTTTAAGGTATTAAACAACATAATGCAAAACAAAAAACAGAGATGTTCACTCCAGGGATGTTACCTATAACAACAGGTCCCCCCACAATGGATAATTTGGGTATGATTAAGTGCAGTGTGCTTTGAGAAACCCATTGCCATGTTCACCTCTTATTGCAGCCATTTATCAGGGTCTCTTTAACTAAAATGCTATGGAATTGCTTTTAAAATGTATTAAATGATGGGGTTGAACCACATTCAATAACTTTAATAGACTCTGCACAATCTAAATGCTTATCTCTAGTTAATCTTGCCAAGTTCTAGTTGCAAAATGAAGGATGGCATCTATCAGCTAACACTTCATGTGTGGCTGAAACAAAACAGCTTCTTCCAACCCTAACTGTCACTGTTGATAGAATTACCTCTTTTCACCTTGCCAACTCAAGCCTTAGCATAATGGATTGTCACAGCTTCAGAGTTGGGCTATTCAGGAGAGAATGACCAAAAGAGCAAAAGAAAAGAAAACAAAAAGGGGCAGGGGAAACTTACCTTTGTTTTTTGCCTAATTCCAGAAGCTTCTGAACATCACTCTTGGCTGATGCTTCATCATTTTTCAAAGACTGGTAAGAAAAAGCACAGAAAAGGGTGGGGGAAGATCTTATCAATATTACTTGACTATGAAATGATGATCAGAGACTCCTTTAATTTCTTGTTCCATAGAATATCAAATTTTGCTACAAATAGTAATGATTTAGCTAGTCATTTTGAACAAAAAGAATTTAGCCCATTTCCCCAAAATTAAATGATCTATAGGAACACTCATTGAATTTCAATGAAGGATTCTAATAAAGTTATGCTGGTTTTAAATGGTTTTAAGAGTACATTAGGAGAAGCTAGGTGGTGCAGTGGATAGAGAACCAGTGCAGTTAGGTGAGTTAAGGGCAGCTAGATGTGGTGCAGTTCTAGTAGACATGAAGATTTATCTTCATAAATTCAAATGTGACCTCAAAAACTTACTGTATGACCCTAGACAAGTCACGTAATATTTTTTGCCTCAGTTTAATCATTTGTAAAATGAGCTGAAAAGGTGATAGAAAACCACTCCAGCATTTTTGCAAACAAAACCCAAATGAAGAGTTACATATGACTGGAAAAAAATGATTGAATAACAAGAACAATAAATTAAGGAGAAAGGATTTCCAAACTGGAGCACCCAAATGGATTAGAATGAGAGAGTTAGTGCTGCCCCAAACTTCAGGTATCTAGATATAAAAGAACACACACTTCCATCCCTTTCTTCTTTTTTCTTAACTATTGCTTTGTTCACAACTGTCAACATATATACTCAGGTTTACTTTTCAAAAGAGGAGAGGGGAAGGAAGGGAAGAACACAAATAGTGTTCCAGAAAACTAACATCCTGAAATCAAAGCATCCAAGAACAAGAGAATGTTGGCCCCCTTAGATCATTATTCATCTCAATGAATCACAGAATATAAATGTTAAAGATCCATACTCTATAAAGGGGACTGTATAATGCAGGGGAAAAAATATTTGAATACTTCAAATACAAGTGCAGGATGTCCCCATTTATCTGGGGTTCCAAGAAAATCACTTATCCAAGAAGCTCAACTACTTTGTCAAGCCTTTTGTTATTTAAGATTTATATTCCATCTGTTTCCAAATAGGAGTAAAATCAGTCAAATCATCCATCTAATATACAAGCAAAATCCAAGAAAGAAGTAAAAATACCTATAAGATGTCACCATAGGTAGGGCACAATACATGTACTGAACATAAACTTGAAGGAGACCTCCAGAGATCTTCATTTTGAGTTCATTCACTCTTAATTTTGAAATTATTCTAACAAAATTAGGGCACAATACACTAAATAGGACGCTAAATTGGAGGGTGAGGATCTGGATTCAAATTCCAGCTGTCACTTACTATGTGACTTTGAACATTCCATTTAGTCACTTCATATCTGTAGGATTTGCTGTATTCTTTTAAAAGGATGGCTAGGTGATCACTTTAATTAAATTATCTCCAATGTCTCTCTTCATCATTAATGTCAGGAACTTCTATATCTCTATGGAGGAAAAGCAATAGATTCAAAATTGGGAAGACAAAACTGTTACTGATGTCAGACACACAAACAGGACAAGTGATAGCTAAAATGATTTCTGGATAAAAGGAGATTAAAAACAAAAAGAAAATTAAAAAAAGACATTTTTTTTCCTTAAAATCACATGATGTTGGGGCCATCTATTGAAGGAGGAAAGAGTTCAATGCATGTCATGGACTCCTAAGCACATATTGGATGTAGATTCTAATACTTTAAATTAAGAAGTAACATAAAATCAGAAGTAGCATAAAACCTTAGGGTTTTATATTCCATTATTAATTGAGATGAGTAATGGTCTAATGAGGCCAACATTCTCTTGTTCTTGGGTGCTTCGATTTCAGGATACTAGGTAAGTTAATCCCTTTCATCTTTATATTATAACAATACACTAATTGATATTCATAATGATAGTTTCTATTTAGGATAAGTCTGGGTCAGATCACTCTTTGCTGTGACAAAGTGATATGTTGCTGTTGTCCAGTTGTTTCAGTCATGTACAATTCTTCATGACCCTATATGGAATTTTCTTGAAAAGGGATACTGGAATGATTTGCCATTTCTTTTTCCAGCTCATTTTATAGATGAAGAAACTGAGGCAAAGATGATTAAGTGATTTTTCCAAAGTCATAAAACCAGTAAGTATCTGAAGCCAGATTTGAACTCAGAAAGATTAGTTTTCCTGACTCCAGACCCCATACTCTATCCTTTATACTACCTAGTTTCTCTTTAAGAGGAAATACTGGATTATATTATTCAATATCATGGATGAACATCTTCATTTCAGAGTTTCCATATGTCCACTCCATCAGCCTTTCATTTTTTCCTCAACTGTGTCTAGTATTCCCATTATCCTAACACCCTCAACCTAGTCTTCTGTTTCAGGAACCTGTCCCCACTTGCCAATTCATCTAATTCCTCTCTGCTTCAATCAATCAAAATTTCCTGTGGTGAATTCCATTTCCTCAAGGTCTTGGTCTCTATTTAGTGAATCTGATATTTTAATTTATGCCAAGGTTTTAATAGCAGGTTTTGGTTTATGCAAACCAATAGAATGTATTTCCACTGGTTTTTCCTTTAAAAAAATACAGAGTGCCTACATACCTATTAAGCAGCAATTAATAAATACTCACTAAATTGAATTATATTTCCACTCATAAAATAAAATGTTCTAGCAGAAGAAAATCAACAAATGAATACATTTTGGATTGGATGGATAGAGCTAAGGTTTCTGCTATGAACTCACTATGTTATTGTGAGTATATCAGTCCAATTCTGTCTAAGACATTTTCTTAAAGGCCTGCTGGAAGGTATCAGTCTACTTTTCTATAAATATATAAATTTCTAAAGTGTAAACTACCTTCTTGACTAAACAGGAAGGAGAGAGGTCATATATAGGTTCCTCTGCACTCTGCACTCCCTTCTGAGACCAGTAGGCATTTTATTCCTGAAGATGTTAGACAAAGTCATCAGAATCCTCAACAGATTCCTGTTCAAAGGCTCTCAAGTTATAAATGATGGTTTCATAAGAGCAATTCTCCTCCCTTCAGCTTTTTCTTGATTCAATGATTTGGGTTTATCAGAAAAAAATTCAGACTCTGGGCCAGTGGGAATTTAAAATGTCCTTTTTTAAATAACTCCTGTATTCATTTTCTCTGCTGCTTATTATTGCTTTTGATTATTTTGTAATAAGAAAAACAGTTGAGTCAAATTTGTCATGGGAGCTGTGAGGGACTGATAGTTTTGCAAATCACAACATTTTCTTATTCTATCCATTTACAAAGTGCAAATTCCCAGCCTGACTATTCAAATGATATTTCCTTGCAAATCTCACACCTTAATAAATAATATTTTGTTATATTCAAGAACAGGGAATTTTTTCAATGCTAGCTAAAATTTAAATAAATTTGATTCCACAATTTTTAATGACCTACTATGTATAAAAACATACTATGTGGAAGACACTGAGAAGGCAAAAACAAAATAACAAATAAAAATATCTATGCTGTTATCAGAATATGTAGCATCCAATTTAGTGAATTGCCTTCTGTCACTGAGGATATGAATATTAATCTTACCTGAAGATTTACTTTAATTCCATCGAGTTCCCTGGAAGTCTTTGACAGCTGTCGGAGAATGTTGCTTCTTTCCTTGAATACTTCTTTCAGTTGTCTCTCCAGCTCTTCATAGCCCTGTCTTAACACAGAAAGAACATACATGAAGTCCTCTACTAATACTGCTTCAAGGCATTAGGCTGATTTGGAATCAGAGGCTTAGTTCTGACAAACTTTTCATCACTTCTCAATGAAGCATCTAAATTCACCTGTACTAGATGATTATTGTGTCAGTCAGTATACACACACAAACCTAGAAAATAATCTAGAATCCTCATTAAAAAGAAATTTTAAAAAATCCTGAATTTGATGATGGTGAACTGCGGACAGCTTTCTCTGTGAACTCCCTCCGTCATTCCCTCAAACCCAGACAAAGTAAGCCTTAAAACTGGTTTCTGAGTGAGGTCCTCGCCAAGCATTTGGACTACAACGCACTTCTATCAAAGATCTACCTTGAAAGAACTCCGGAGAAGGTTAGCCTCAGGGGAAATCGGCCTCTGGTCGCGATCTGACTCCAGCTGGGGCGGAAGTCAGGGCTGCGATAGAGGGGCGGATTTTGGGCACCCAGGAAGCCCCTGGGAGACGCCTGGACCACTTTGCTCTGCTTGCGGGCATGTGCTTTGGCAGATCTGCCTTTGGAAGGGGGTGGATCGAGAACAGCTGAAAACGTGGTCCTGGTGCGAATCTAGCCCGACCAGCCTCAGACCAGGAGTCAACTTGGCAAACTGCCCCAGGGCAAATATAAATTGTTGCAGTTTTCTCGGCTTTTGACCAATATCCCAACTTTAAATCATGAGCAAGAAGCAGAAG
>JAJPUD010016218.1:0-34783 GCA_023553655.1 Myrmecobius fasciatus | reverse complement strand
AGACAATTCTTTGTTGCAGAGAGCCATGTCTATCAGAATTGATCATCATGTAATATTGTTGTTGCTGTGTATGATGATCTCCTGGTTCTGCTCGTTTCACTCAGCATCAGCTCATGCAAGTCTCTCCAGGCCTCTCTGAAATCGTCCTGCTGGTCGTTTCTTACAGAGCAATAATATTCCATAACATTCATATACCATAATTTATTCAGCCACTCTCCAATTGATGGGCATCCCTTCAGTTTCCAGTTTCTAGCCACTACAAAAAGGGCTGCCACAAACATTCTGGCACAGGTGGGTCCCTTTCCCTCCTCTAAGATCTCTTTGAGATATAGGCCCAGTAGAAACACTGCTGGGTCAAAGGGTATGCACAGTTTGACAACTTTTTGAGCATAGCTCCAAATTGCTCTCCAGAATGGTTGGATCCGTTCACAGTTACACCAACAATGTATTAGTGTCCCAGTTTTCCCACCTCCCCTCCAACATTCATCGTTATCTTTTCCTGTCATTTTAGCCAATCTGACGGGGGTGTAGTGGTACCTCAGAGTTGTCTTAATTTGCATTTCTCTGATCAATAGTGATTTGGAGCAACTTTTCATATGACTAGAGATGTTTTTAATTTCATCATCTGAAAATTGTCTGTTCATATCCCTTGACCACTTATCTATTGAAGAGTGGCTTGAATTCTTATATATATGAGACAATTCTCTATATATTTTAGAAATGAGGCCTTTATCAGAACCATTGAATATAAAGATGATTTCCCAATTTGATTACCAAGTTCCTTTAATGACAGACGTGACACTGATACCTAAACCAGAAGGGAACAAGACAGAGAAATTAGATTGGACTCTAAGAGAGTATATCAGACACATTTGGCTTCAAAGAAAGACCTGACCCTCCTTGTGGGAAGGTGGGAGGGTAAGGAGGAAAGGAAAGGGATAGACTAATAGAAGGATTAGGTGAAAGGTCTAAAGGGAAGGGAGGGGGTGTAAAGGGGGGAGGACTGTTGGAGGGAGGTAGTCATCAAAAATAAAGTACTGGGGAGGGGGGAAGGGAAAGAGAGGAAATGGAAGAGAAAATCATAACTCTGGGTAATAAGATGGCAAGGTATACAGATATAGTCATTTTAACTGTGAATGTGAATGGGATGAACTCTCCCATAAAACGGAAGTGGGTAGCAGACTGGATTAAAAGCCAAAACCCTACAATATGTTGTTTACAAGAAACACATCTAAAACATAGAAATACATACAGAGTGAAGGTAAAGGGCTCGAGCAGAATCTTTTATGCTTCAGGTGAACAAAGAAAGGCAGGGGTAGCAATCCTTATCTCAGATCAACTAAAAGCAAAAATAGATCTAATTAAAAGAGATAAGGAAGGAAACTATATTTTACTAAAGGGTACCATAGACAATGAAGTGGTATCAATACTGAACATATATGCACCAAGTGGTATAGCATCCAAATTCCTAGAGGAGGAACTAACAGAGATGCAAGGCGAAATAGACAGTAAAACTATACTAGTGGGGGATCTCAACCTTGCTCTCTCAGAATTACATAAATCAATCACAAAATAAATAAGAAAGAAGTTAGGGAGGTAAACAAAATGTGAGAAAGAAAATTATTGACCAATTTCCCTAATGGATATTCCTGTAAAAAATTTTTAAAATATTAGCAAAATGATTACATCAAATTATTGCCAAGATAATATAATCTGATCAAGAAAAAATTATACCAGAATACAGGAATGGTTCCATATCAGGAAAACTGTCAACATATTTAACCATATCAATAGCCCAACTAACAGAAATCATATAATTTTCTCAATAGATAAAGAAAAAGTATTTAATATAATAGAACACCCATCCCTATTAAAACACTAAAGAGCACAGGAATAAATGAAGTTTTCCTTAAAATAATATATAGTATCTATCAAAAACGATCAAGCAAGTGTGATATAAAATGAGAATAAACTACAAACATATTCAATAGGATCAGGGTGAAACAAGTTTGTCCATTATCACCACTACTATTAATATCATGCTATAAATGTTAGATCTAGCAATAATAGAAGAAAAAAAGAAATTGATTAGAGTAGGTAATGACGAAACAAAAATATGACAGACTGCAGATGCTATTTGATAGTATCCTGAGAAAATAGCAGAGAATCAACCCCAAACTACTAAAAACAAGGAACAACTTCAACAAAGGTGCAGGATATAAAATAAACCCATATAAACCATAGACATTTCTATATGTTAACAACCCAGATCTAGTAGCAAGAGATATAAAGAAAAAAGGCATTTAAAATAACTACACTTAATATAAAATATTTGAGAATGTAGCTGCCAAAAGAGTCAGGAATCATATGAAGAAAATAAAAAAAACATTTTTCAAACAAATAAAGTAATATATAAACAAGTAGAAGAATATCAAGTACTCTTGGATAGAATGAGATAAGATAATAAAAATGACAAATCTACCTAAATTAATCTTCTTAACTGCCATGTCAATGAAACTGTCAAGGAATTACTTTATAGAGTTAGAAAAAGTAATAACAAAATTCATTGGGAAGAATAAAATGTCAATAATTTTAAGAGAATTACTGAAAAAATTGCAAACATGGGTGACCATGATAAATCAGACCTGAAACTACAATATAAACCAGTGGTTATCAAAACCATTTGTTACTGGAATAAAAATAAAATAGTGGATCAGTTGACTAGGTTAGGTTTATAATAAACAATAGACAAGGACTATAATAATCTATTGTTTGATAAATCCAAAGTCTGAAGATCCTGGGATAAGAACTTATTTCACAAAAAATGCTGGGAAAATTGGAAAAGAATATGACAGAAGCTAGACATTGACCAACACCTAACACCCTACACCAAGATAAGGTAAAAAAGGTTCATGATTTAGACATAAAGGGTGATACTATAAGCAAATTAGAAGAACAAGGGGTAGTTTACCTTTCAGATTTGTAGAAAAGGGAAGAATTTATCAACAAAGAATAACTAGAGTTTATTATGAAATGAAAAATGCATAATTTTGTTTACATTAAAATTTAAAAACTTTTTTTTTAACAAAAAACATCAATGCTGCCAAGATTAGAAGGGAAGCAGAAAGCTGGGAAAATTTTTTTTTACGTCTAGTGTTTCTGATAAAGGTTTCTTTTCTTTTTTTAAAAATTTATTTTTTTTATTTGCAAAACATATGTATGGGTAATTCTTCAACATTAACCCTTACAAAACTTTCTGTTACAAATTTTTCCCCCCTACTCCCTACCCCTCCCCTAGATGGCAGGATATCCACTACATGTTAATTATGTTAAAATACTTGACAAATCGAATATATGTATATATATTTCCACACTTATCATTGTTGTGCAAGAAAAATCGTATCTACAAGAAAGAAAAATCAGATAAAGGAAACACAATGCAAGCAAACATCAATCGAGAGCATGAAAATGTTATGTTGTGGTCCACATTTCACATCCCTCTCTCTGGGTGTATATGGCTTTCTTCAGTGAACAATTGGAACTGTTTTGAAACATTTCATTGTTGAATAGAGCCATGTTCATCAGAATTGATTGTCAATAGTATTGTCGTTGCCTTGTATAACAATCTCCTGGTTCTGCTCATTTCACTCAGTTCATGCAAGTCTCTCCAGGACTTTCTGAAATCATCCTGCTGGTCGTTTCTTACAGTACAATAATATTCCATAATATTCATATACCATAATTTATTCAGCCATTCTCCAATTGATGGGCATCCATTCAGTTTCCAGTTTCTAGCCACTACAAAAAGCGCTGCCACAAACATTCTTGCATATGTGGGGCCCTTTCCTTCCTTTATGATTTCTTTGGGATATAAGCCCAATAGAAATGCTGCTGGGTCAAAGGGTATGCACAATTTGATAACTTTTTGAGCATAGTTCCAAATTGCTCTCCAGAATGGCTGGATCCTTTCACAGTTCCACCAACAATGCATCGGTGTCCCAGACTTCCCACATCCTCTCCAACATTCATCATTATCTTTTCCTGTCATTTTAGCCAATCTGACAGGTGTGTAGTGGTACCTCAGTGTTGTCTTAATTTACATTTCTCTGATCAATAGTGATTTTGGAGCACCTTTTCATATGACTACACATAGTTTTAATTTCATCCTCTGAAAATTGTCTGTTCATATCCTTTGACCATTTATCAATTGGAGAATGGCTTGAATTTTTATAAATATGAGACAATTATATATTTTAGAGATGAGACTAAAGGCTTCTTTTCTAAAACATATCAATAGTTCACTCAAGTTTATAAGAATACAAGTTAAACGGATATGAAGAGCTAATGTTTCATGAAGAAATTAAAGCCATTTCTTGTCACATGAAAAAAAAATGTTCCAACTCACTACTGATTAGAAAAATGCAAATTAAGACTGAGGTACTACTTCACATCTCTCAGATATCCTACAATGACAGGAAAAGTTAATGATAAATGTTGGAGGGGATGTGGGTAAGAAGCAAACAATAGGCAAATTAAAGGATAAGAAAAATTGCAGGAGGTGTCTCCTAGATCCTAAATAACTTAATATGTTTTCATCATAGGAGTACCTCCCTCAATGACTCTTATTTAAAATACATACATGCAAAAAAGTTTCATTTCCTAGCCTACAGAAAATTAAGAGCAGCAAAATAGAAATTAGAAGTAAAGACAGACATACCCAAAACAAAAAGCAAGAAGAGGCAGTAGATATGACAGATAAGGGAGAGAAAGTATTATTATAAAAAGTAAACCCTGACATCACAAAAAGAAAAAAAGCAAAGGAAACATATCTGGGGTAATCTTATGCAGGAGATACAAATCTATGTACCTTAATAATACTCAAGAACACTATTGCGGGGGCAGCTAGGTGGTGCAGTGGATAGAGCCCCAACCGTGAAATCAGGATGATCTGAGTTCAAATCTGGTCTCAGACACGTAACATTCCCTAGCTGTGTGACCCTGGGCAAGTCACTTAACCTCAACTGCCTAAGCAAAAACAAACAAACAAAAATACTATTGTATTTTATAGTAGCATGATATGACAATGATTATTCTAGACATCCATAAAAAGGTTAAATTATCTTCCTTATACTTTGGGTAAAGGACAACATATCTCATCCTTGATGCTTGCGTATGCCATGGAAGATGTCTTGTCTAAATGGAGGAATTTACTGCTAAAATAATAATTTTAAAAGTTATCTTATATTTTATAATAACTTTTTTATTTTTCTAAATACATGCAAAGCTAATTTTCAACATTCAACTTTCTAAAACCTTGTGTTCCAAAATTTCTCCCCATCTCTTCCCATCCCTTGCCCTAGACAGCAAACAATTATAGGTTAAACTGCAATTCTTCTAAGCATGTTTTTATATTATATAAGAAAAATCAGATTGAAAGTGAGGGAGCATGAGAATAAAAGAAAAAAAAAACAAGCAAACAAACACCATAACCAAAAACAAGTTGAAAATACTATGCTTTGATCCACATTCAGGCTCCATATTTTCTCTTTGGATCTGGATGACTTTTTCTATCACAAGTCTATTAGATTTGCCTGAATAAATAAGGTTTCTTTAGAAGTTTTTATCCTTGGAAAAATGATTTATTTTTATACAACTTTGAGATATATGTATCATTGTTTTACTCTGACTATTTTCTTAGGGGCAAGTGTGTTACATTTTATTCCAGGGAAGATTTTATCTGGTAATTTGAGAGGAGTATGTTTTTCTCTTTTTAATTCAAGCTCCAATCAGCTATGTTCTCCTTATTTAAGGGACTTAAGATTATCACTCCAGTTAAATTTAAATAGTTAACATCAGAGTAGTTTTAACAAAAGGACACATTTCAAAGATAAAACAAGAACAAATGTACAAACTTTTTTTTTTAACAATCTGTGGAGCAATAACTCACTCCCTGAAACATCACCTCATTTTCTGTGGTGGGTAGAAATATAATGTTCACAATTTAGTTCAGCTCGAGTATATGTAAAATTCTGCTGAGCTCATGCCCTACAACCCTGTTCCTTGGGTCTTTGTACCTGCAGCTTCAGTACCTAAGCTCCTAGATCCCCATGATTCAAGTTCTGGACTGCATCAAAAGACTCTACTCCCTGCAACTAGAACAATAAAGAGTGCACAAATTCTGACCTGTTTCTTAGGGCAGCATGACTTAAAGCGGTGGTCCGCAGGAGACGTCTTTATAACTATCTACCATACTATATAGCATGAATAAAAATATCAGTTGAGAATGTAGAAGCCACATGCTGAGTAAGGTCATTTTAAAGATATTAACTGACATTTCTGACCACAAAATCAATGGAAAAATAGTTCTTCCAATCATTGTTTTTCAGTCTTTTTCAGTCATGTCAACTCTTCATTTGGAATATTCTTGGAGATGTCACTGCAGTTCTTTGGCACTTTTTTCTCTTGCTCATTTTATAGATAGGAAAATTGAGAGAAATGGGGTTAAATGACTGGTTCAGGTTCAAACAACTAATAGGTATCTGAGACTCAGTCTGAACTATTGTTTCCTGGCTCTAGGCCCAGAACCCTATCAACTGCATCACCTAGCTGCCCCACACTCAAACATATGGTAGGCCAATATAAAATGGATATTATGCTATATTAGGCACATATTCTATTCCTTTAAGACTCCTCCAAGTCTTCCACATGGATGACTCATTTTAGGAGGTTTAGCTATATGCCAAATTACCATTTTATGTATAAAGTATAATTTATGTATAAAATATGGAAAGGAACATGTCACTAAGTAGTTCTTTTAGACTTGCCCACACACACAAATAGCAATCATCATTTGTTTTGGCATACTTAAATACAAAGAATCGACATTTATGTTAATTAAGTTGGAAATGAAATTCCACTTGGGGTCCAGTTTGATACCCAGGAAATTCAGTATAGAAATTAATAAATAGCCACCAAAGTAGCATTATAGGAATAAAATCCTGCATTAAGTTTTGTATAGACTTAACAAAAACATGTGGTTTTCAGAATAAACTCAATTATGAAGTTGGAAAAAAAAAAGAAAGTTAGATGCCGCATCCACAAAATCTAATGAGTAATTTGAAAACTTTTTTTGTTGTTGTTGTTGGTTTCTTGGCTGGTTCACTTTTTTTTTGTCTCAAGAAATAAGTTGAGATCATTTTTATTATCAGAAATTCAATAATTTCACTTGGTGATTTTTCTTGGCATTATTTTTATATCATTTATAAATAAAAGTTTCCTTAAAAATAGTGGTTTTGCTAAACTTGCTCTTAAAATGTGGTCTTAAAAAGAAACCATTATCCTTTTAGCTTTTCAATAATGCTTAAAATCAATGCAAATGTGAAACACATTTTCAAATATTTTGTTGGTTTTTGTGGGAAGTGAGTAATCCTTTTTGAATACTGGTCTTATCTAACTGACTCTCTTTGGGTGGCAGTCATCTAAGCAAGTATATCTCCTCATAACTATCAATTCTACCTGTTACCTTGATAAACTTTTTTTAAAAACAAGTATTTGAACAGGGACCAAACCACACTTGAAGGATGTGCATTATTAAGTGACTAAATTAAAATGACCTTTTAACTTTATGAAAAAGGAGGCTCCATTATGTTCATTTTGAATATGTGATGTTTTGGTTAAACTGATGTTATTTCTTAAACTTATAAGAAGTAAAAAATAATCTGAATCTTTTATTTAGTAAATCAAATGATAAGAAGGAAATCTATTGTGAAGATTGAAAAATTTTTTCCATGCTCTATAAAGATGTTTGAATCACCTGAAAGCTGGTGATATGATACAGATTTGTACAGAACATTTTCATCTTTTTTAGAAAAATGTTTGTTATAATAATTTGCTAAATTTAAGAAAAGTAAACAATCTCCCCACTTTTGGGTCATATTATTTATGTCTCCACAATATCTGGAATGCTTCCCATCGTTCATCAAATTGTTAATTTTTCTATGTGTATTAAAAGTCATGCCAAATTTGAAATATAATTGATTTTTCCATTAAGTCTGTACTTTAAATATCAAATAACCCAATAACATGCTCTACAGAGAAATCAAATATATTTTAAATAAATAAAACCCACATTGAATAAAGATAGGATTTTTAAGCCAAAGTACCATATTTAATTTTATTTATAATCATTTGCAGGTGGATGAATTCCTCATTTATAGGATACAGAAGAGGAAAACTTTTTGGACCCCTATTTAAAGAGCTAGAGCCAACACCCATTTATATAAGAATTTCAAACATGTAAATTATATAGAAATTCTACCTTAACTAAGAAATTCAGTAAAGTTGTATGTGCCAACCTTGGTGACCAACCAACCAAAGTTGACATAATCATTTTATTCCCTTACTCTTGTCCTGCAATTCCATTTTCATGTAAAATATAGAGTGACTTTTTTCTCCTTTCTTGGTAGTCATGCTACTAGAAACCATAGAAGAATGCCCAGTTGACCAGATTTGTTGAAAGTGAGAATATCTTTAGACATTCCTAAGGATAGGAATTTAACCAAGTAATGACTATTTTATTGCAATCTTGATTCAGATAGTTCTGGATTCAGAACTACTCCTAAATAACTAAATCTCGAAGTTTTTTTTTTTCATGGTATGATAGAAAGGATTTAGAATCAAAGAACCTTTATTTATTAGCTATGTGGCCATGGGCAAGTTATTCTTCACTCCCAAGTTCCCCTAATTATACATTATAATAGTAATAAGTAGTGTTTATATAGTACTCCCTGTTTTGCAAAGTGCTTTACAAGAGAAATTGATGAATTTGTAGCAGGAGAACAATAAAGATGATCAAAAATAATTCCAAATGTAGACCAGGAAAAGGAAGATGGGAGGAAATGGGCTAAAGAAAAATGACAGTTGTATACAAAGGAATGGACATCCTCTAAGGTCATTTCCAACTCTCAGAATCCTATCATTTTATAATCCCATCTGACATTTTAGTAAGGGAAAATAATAAACAAAAGCACAAATGACTCCATTAAAAATAAACATGAAAGTAGATAGAAGAACTTTGTAGGATGCAAGAAGGAAAATGTAGTTTTTCAGTGAGAGGATTTTGGAAGTCATGCTGGACGGTGAAGAATTTGTATTTTGATTTTTAATAATTGCTAATGAAAGGGATAAAGGGCACTCTAAGAACAGGAAAACTTCAGGGTCTAATGCCAGAAGTATTTAGGTATGTAATATGGATAATAAACAATGCAATTTCTTTGGGATATTGAATGAGGAAGAAAAAAAATACAAGATAAGCCTGGAAAGATTGAGTATTTCCATAAAATGGAGAAATGTGAATATTGAGCTGAATCTGAACTTAATTTCATAGTGCAACTGCAATTTCTGAGCAAAGGAGTAGCAGGACCAGATTTATGCATAAGTATATTTTTTCTAGTCTCTATATAAAGGATGACTTGTAGAAATATTCAAGACAAGGAAACCTGTTAAAAATATAGTACAATAGAACCATTTACATTTGGAGATTTTGTGACTGATGAGGATGTTTATTGTCATTTTAACATTGAAGTTTACTGCTTTCTTTTTCTTTGCAAAATTCAAAGATTTAGGAGAGCAGCTTGATAATAACTTTATTTCATTTTTTAAGACAAAAAAGCTATTTTGCTGATACTATTTTTTCCTTCCCTCAATACCTTCTCAGGGGGACTAGAATAAACTTTCAGTATGCTGCTAAGACAAATGCCAAAGTAAATTAACACAAATAAATTAGAAAATGAGAGGAAGTTTGTATCTGCAAAAAGCATCTATTGAATGGACAGTAGCTCTGATCAAAAGCTATGCATTTCCTCTTTGTACTCTAAGGTTTTTGAGAAGAGAGTTTTACCAGGTGATAGAATCACAGAAAATTAGAATTATTAATCTTCTGAAAACATTTGGGATTTATCATATCCAACATTTAAGAATGTAAAAAAAATACATCTACATATGCATTATCTGTGTGCTTGTATTCTAGTGATATTACAAAATGGTATGATATTTTTAAAAAAGTATATCAAACATGTATAAATCAGTATTGTCCTCAAATTATTCAGTTTAGAAGTTATGCACATGAGAGGCAGAGCCAAGATGCCAGAGTAAAGATATAAATTCTTCATGTTATTCCACAATCAACTCCAAATTCCTTTAATTAATGACCAACCAAATTTTAGAGTCAGAACATAAATACAGAGTAGAATAATTTTCCAGTGAAGACAACTTAGAAGATTGGCAGAGAAGGTTTGTGGCACCATTGTGGGAGTATAATGTAAAGTCTCAGTGCAAGATACGCCAGTGCAACTCCACCTCTGGTCCTGGTCCCAGCCCTATGCCACAAAACAGAAACTGGCATAGGGACCTCTAAATCAACAGCAAAACTGGTGGCTTGCAGACCTCTCACTTAGCACAGAGACACGAAAGACAATTTGGAAGGTTAATAGAAAAGGTCTGTAGTACCAGGATGGGAACTCAAATTGCAATTCCAGTGCAGACAGCACCAAGTATAGCACAGCTCCAGTTCTAATCCCCTTTCAATAAATGAATCAGCAACAGGATTGACAGGTTTTATTGTTTTGTTTTGTTTTGTTTTGAGTGTATTTATTTTTAATGTACATTGTTTTATGAATTATGCTGGAAGAGAAAAATAAGAGCAAAAGTGAAAAACCATGGGAAAGATAAAAAAACAGAAAAATGAAGTGAACATAGCATGTGTTGATTTACATCCAATCTCCATAGTTCTTTTTCTTGTTGCAAGTAGCATTTTCTTTCCAAAGTCTATTGGGATTGCTTTGTATCACTGAAATGCTGAGAAGGACCAACCCTTTCATAGCTGATCATTGCACATTCTTGGTGTTGTTGTGTGCAATGTATTGCTGGTTCTGCTTATTTCATTTAACATCAGTTCACATAAATTTTTCCAGGCCTATCTATAATCATGTTGTTCGTCATTTTTATAGAACAATAATATCCCATTGCTTTCATGTAACAATTTGTTCAAGCATTCCCAAATTGATGGGCATCCACTCCTTTTCCAATTCTTTGCTATCACAAAAAGCTGCTACAAACATTTTTGCTCATGTGGGTCCTTTTCCATCCTTTATGATTTCCTTGGGAAACAGACCTTGTAATGCCACTGCTGGATCACAAGATATGCACACTTTTATAGCCCTGTGGGTATAGTTCCAAATTACTCTCCAGAATGGTTGGATCATTTCATAAGTCCACAAATAATAAATTAGTCAGTTTTCCCACATCCCCTCGAACTTTTAACATTATCCTTTCATATTATCTTAGCTACCTGAAAGGTGTTAGGTGGTACCACAGAGTTGTTTTAATTTGTATTTCTCTAATTAATAATGATTTAGAGCATTTTCATATAACTATTAATGGCTTTAATTTAATAATCTGAAAATTGTCTATTCATATCTTTTGACAATTTTCAATTGGGGAAGCACCAGCGGTTTTTAGATATCTCAGCCCAGAGCCATTCAAGACAATTTGGAAGTTCAGCAGAAAAATTTTGCCAGTAGAGTAAGAGGTCCTTAGGAAACCACCATACCAGAAGTGAGCATGGGCACTGGTAGCTGTGGCAGTTTCCAAAGAGCTTAGCTCATAGGACATTTCTTTACTACCAATGAGGAAAGACTACACTAGACCTTTAATACACTAGACCTTACAGCTATGGAGTTGGTAAGGGGGAATAGGGAAGAGAGGGAACTAGGAGAGGGGATATTCCTAACCATTCCAGGGCACAAAACAATGCTTAAGGTCAGGTCCAAAGAAATATCTCTTAACACAGGTGCACAAAATCCCTGAAGTTTAATACAGTGCACCCTTTACCCTGTAAACAAAGACCCACTTTAACAAAGAGTTAAAATTAAGTAATAGAATGGGAAAATGAGCAGACAACAAAAAAGATTCTGACCTTAGAAAATCACTAAGGTGACAAGGAAGATCAAAACACAAGCTATGAATGAGATGACAAAGTCAAAACTGCTACATTCAAAGCCTCCAAAAAAATAAGGATTTGTCTCAGGCCATGGAAAAGCTCATAAGGGATTTTGAAAATTGAGTAAAAAATAGAGTCAAAATGAGGAAGAGAATTAAGAATCATGCAGAAGAAATACACAAGGCTCAGTGAAGAAGGCTTTAAAAAGCAAAATTGATTAAATGGGAAAGGAAATACATAAACTCACTGAGAAAAATAATTACTTAAAATTAGAATTGACTAAATAGAAGCTAATGGCTTTATGAGAAATCACTAAACAATAAAGCAAAATCAAGAGAATGGAAAAAATAGGGGAAATAGATCCAGGAAAGATAAATGAAAAAATTATTGATCTAACTGAAAACCATAATCAAAAAAAAAAAAAAAAAAGCCTGAACACCTTTGAAGAAATTATCAAGGAAATCTGCCCTGATATCCTAGAACCAGAGGATAAAATAGAAATTGAAAGAATCCATCAATCACCTCTTGAAGAAATATCCCAAAATGAAAACACTCTGAAATATTATAGCCAAATTTCAGAACTCCCTGGTCAAGAAGAAAATATACAAACATCAAAAAAGAAACAATTTAAGTATGCTGAAATTGCAATCAGGTTAACATAACATTTTGCAACTTCTACATTAAAGGACCAAAGGGCTTAGAATACAATATTCTGCAGAGCTATGGAGCTAGGATTACTACCAAGAATCACCTATTCATCAACACTGAGTATAATCCTTCAGGGGAAAAGGTGGAAATTCAATTAAATACAGAATTTTCAATTTAATAATGAAAGACCAGGGCTGATTAGAAAATTTGATTTTCAAATACAAGACTCAGGGGAAGCATAAGATACTCAGAAAAGTTATTTCTTAAGGGACTTTTAACAAGGTTTATCTGTTTACATTTCTACATGGGAGGATGATGCTTGTAACTCATTAGAACTTCCTCATTATGGAAGTTAGAAGGAGTATATATAGACAGGGAGCACAGGTTTGGGTTGCACATGATGGTATAATATCTAAAAATGTCTAATTAATGAGTGACAGAGGAATGTACTGGGAAAAAGGAAAAGGAAAAAGAGGAATGGTGTAAATTATCTGTCATAAAAGAGTCAAGAAAAAGTTTTTACAGTGGAAGGGAAAAGGAACGGTAGGAGAGTGAGTGAGCCTTATTTTAATTAGAACTGACTCAAAAAGGAAATTAAATATGTATTCAATATGGTATAACATATATGTTAGCCTGCAGGAAAGTAGAAAGAGAATGTGGTACAGGAAAGGAGGAGGATGATAGAAGAAAGGGCATTTTGGGAGATGGAGTGATCAGTAACAAAACATTTTTGGGGAGAAACAGAGTGAAAGGAGAGAGAAAATAGAAAAGTTAGAAACTAATTATGAAAAGAATTTTGAAGCAAATTTCTTTGATAAAAAGGCCATATTTCTCAAACATATAGGAAACAAGTCAAATTTATTAAAAAATTATAAAATCAAATTTATAAAAAAGACAGCCATATCTTAATTGATAAATGATCAAAAGATATGAACTTCACCAAAGGGCTATAAAATCATGCATATCCTTTGAACTAACAATACCACTACTTGTCATGAATTCCAAAAGAGAGCTTAAAAATGTAAAAGTACCAATATGGACAAAATATTTCTAAAAATTCTCTTCTCCAGGCAAAAAGTTGGGAAATTGAGAGGATGCCTATCATTTGGGGAATGGCTGAATAAATTATGGCATATCATTATGATGGAATATTATTGTTCTATGGGAAATTAAGAGTAGAATGTTCTCAGAAAAATCTGGAAAGTCTTCCATGAACTCAAGCAATAACATAATAGGCATGTATCTCAAAAGAGATTCTTTTAATAAAACAAAGGCTTCGTTTTTCTTGAAGGTTGGTTTTTGGAGGAAGAGGAGAGAATCATTTTTTTTTTTTTTTTGCAACTTGACTTATGTAAATGTTTGCATAACTTCATATGTGCTTTCTTAATGCAGGAAGAAAAGAAAGAGATAATTAGGAACTCCAGTTTTAAAAACAAATGCTAAAAATTGTTTCACATGTAATTGGAGAAAAAAATAAAAAAAATAATTAATAAAATAAATAGTATGTGAAGTGAAATGAGCAAAACCAGGAGAACACTGTTCACCACAATAGTAACATCGCATTATAATCAACTATGAATGACTTAGTTCTTCACAGCAATAAAGTGTAGAGGGCCAAGAGGTAAGAATCCATTCCAGATCTTAAATCTTACATTAACTTGGCTCACTAAAATTCCCTTTTCTTATTGAAATAGCAGAGACTGCTTGTCAATATAATAAATTAATAATCTAGCAATGGAAGCAAAATGCAAACACTATTCTTTGGATTAAAGGCAAACCTTTGAATTTGGGACAGGAAAAAGAGCCCACAATAGAGAATAAAGTTATTTGAAAGAAAGACAAGTGAGACAATGGTATGATAAACTTTATCCTGTTGTGTATCTCAACTATTTGCACCTCTGTCTAATTAACCAAGCTCCAGGGCTTAATCATTTACATCTCAGTTGATCTTGTTTGTTAGAGAAAACTATAGGAACTTCAAAGACTGTACTTTGTATCAAGTCTATGAGCATTTGAGGTATGTGTATATATGTATATATAAATGTATATATGTCTGTGTGTATGTATATATGTATGTATGTATGTATCTCTCTGATCAATAAACTTTTAAGAGTCCATAATGGAGACTCCCTCCACCTGGCCTCCAGACTATCACACTCTTCATCTCACTACAGGAGCTAGACTTCAATAAGAAAGTGATCCATGGCAATTCTTAAGGTTTCCTGAAGGAAAATGCTATCCACATCTGGAGAAATAACTGATGGAGTCTGAATGCAGATTGAAACATAGTAGTTTCACTTTTTTCCCAATTGTCCTATTTCTTCTTTTACAACTGGGCTAAAATGGAATTATGTTTTACATGATTGCACATAAAGAACCTATAAAAATTTGAAACTCATTTTATTAAATGAGTGTTAAAAATTGTCTTTATATGCAATTGGGAAAAAAAAACAAGATAGTGTTTTAAAATGGGAAAAACGAACATTGAAAACTATCTTTACATGAACTTTGGAAAAATAAAATACTATTTGAGATATTGGAAGGGGGAAGTCATGCTGACTTTGTGATCATCACTTCCTTTTTTCAATACTTTCAAAATTTTTTCAATACATTTAATACTACCAGATCATTTAATAATATGCTTAATTACTTGAATAGTTTAACAGTTTTCTTCCAGAATGAAAACCAAATTCAATGACCTATGATTTATAAATTGCTAATGTCTTCCTCCCCATACCCTCTCCCATACTTCCACAAAAAAATACCACACATCAGGAACTACAGCCTTCTCCCATTAACAAGCTTAGAATAGTTACACATTAGATATTCATTATCTTTATTACATCTGTAAAGTTTTAAGGAATGAAAAACTTTCAAAATATAAAGAACTGTCATAAGAAATAGAAATGATTTAGAAATAAGATATTGTATGGCATCATTGTTGTTATACTGCCTAGTATTGCATTGTCGCTGATATATTTTCAGTGATGTTAAAGAAGATTTGATTACTTTCCAATTTTTATTCAATAAATCAAAAGCATCTGTTTTATCTACTGTATAACCATCTACAAAACAATAAATGTATAAAAAAAACAATGGGAGGATAGTGATTTGTTTTACACTGCAGTAATACAACATTGGGACAACAGGAAGTCAAATACAGATTTATACATTTATTGGCTATATAATTATTGACAATTTGCTTGACCTCTTCCTTTGTTTATAAAATGATACAAATAATAACATCTATCTCATAACATTTTTGTAAGATAGTATTTGTAAGGCATTAAGCAAATAGTCGTTTTCTTTCCTATCTTCCATTTATACCTGAACTCAAATAAGAAAAGAAGGAAAAGAACAATAATAGCTTTCATATAACAATTTATAGTTCCAAAAATCTTCACATATATTATCTTCATCGATAATAGCTTCCAAATACATAATACTTTATTATTTACAAAGCCCTTACATGTGTTATCTCCTTCAAGTCCAATATCAATTCAATTAGGTACTGCAACTAGTTTTGCCTAATTTTACAAATGAGGAATGAAATTCAATGGGTTTGCCCAAGCCAGGATAAGAATTTGAATATTGTTTTCAAAATCCTTTAAGATAAGAATTTCTGTTTTTGAGAGAGGTTTGCTTTTATTAAGCACAGCCCAATTTAAAGCTCAATGTGATGAGTTTTCCTAAGTAGCAATATTACTGTGATTTTCTAACCAAAAGAATGTAGAGTTATAGATCAACTTGATTTACAGAAAGTCTAAAGAGTTTGGGGCTGAAGGGAAGATGAGGACCAGGTAGGGTAGGGCTTATTAACCAAATTCCCATTTCTTTTTTTTTAATTAAAGCTTTTTATTTGTATAACATATGTAAGGGTACTTTCCCAGCATTGATCTTTACAAAGCTTTCCATTACAAATTTTACCCCCAGTCCTCTCTCCTGCCCTAAATGGCAGGAAGTCCATGACATGTTAATAATGTTGAAAAACTTGACAAGTTATGCAAGAAAAATCCTACCTACAAGAAAAAAAAAAGAAAATCAGAGAAAGGAAACACAATGCAAGCACATATCAATAGAGATCATGAAAATGTTATGTTGTGGTCCATATTTCATATCCCTCTCTCTGGGTGTATATGGTTTTCTTCAGTGAACCAATGGAACTGGTTTGAGACAATTCTTTGTTGCAGAGAGCCATGTCCATCAGAATTGATCATCATGTAATACTGTTGTTGCTGTGTATGATGATCTCCTGGTTCTGCTCGTTTCACTCAGCATCACTTCATACAAGTCTCTCCAGGCCTCTCTGAAATCGTCCTGCTGGTCATTTCTTACAGAGCAATAATATTCCATAACATTCATATACCATAATTTATTCAGCCATTCTCCAATTGATGGGCATCCCTTCAGTTTCCAGTTTCTAGCCACTACAAAAAGGGCTGCCACAAACATTCTTGCACATGTGGGTCCCTTTCCCTCTTCTAAGATCTCTTTGGGATATAGGCCCAGTAGAAACACTGCTCGGTCAAAGGGTATGCACAGTTTGATAGCTTTTTGAGCATAGCTCCAAATTGCTCTCCAGAATGGTTGGATCCTTTCACAGTTCCACCAACAATGTATTAGTGTCCCAGCTTCCCACATCCCCTCCAACATTCATCGTTATCTTTTCCTGTCATTTTAGCCAATCTGACAGGTGTGTAGTAGTACCTAAGAGTTGTCTTAATTTGCATTTCTCTGATCAATAGTGATTTGGAGCACCTTTTCATATGACTAGAGATGGTTTTAATTTCATCATCTGAAAATTCTCTGTTCATATCCCTTGACCACTTATCTATTGAAGAGTGGCTTGAAATCTTATATATATGAGACAATTCTCTATATATTTTAGAAATGAGGCCTTTATCAGAACCATTAAATGTAAAGATGATTTCCCAATTTGATGCTTCCCTCCTAATCTTGTCTGCATTGGTTTTGTTTGTACAGAAACTTTTTAACTTAATATAATCAAAATTATCCATCTGGTGTTCAATTAGGAGTTCCAGGTCTTCTTTGGACATAAATTTATTCCATCTCCACAGGTCTGACAGATAAACTATATTATGTTCCTCTAACATGCTTACAAAGTCCCTCTTTATATCTATATCATGAACCCATTTAGATCTTATCTTGGTATATGGTGTTAGGTATGGGTCAAGCCCTAATTTCTTCCACACTAATTTCCAATTTTCCCAGCAGTTTTGCCGAATAGTGAGTACTTATCCCAAAAGCTGGGGTCTTTGGGTTTATCACACACTAAATTGTTAAGGTTATTGCCTAGATTGTCCTGATAACCTATCCTGTACCACTGATCTACTGCTATATTCCTTAGCCAGTACCAAACGGTTTTGATGACCGCTGCTTTATACTATAGTTTTAGATCTGGTACAGCAAGGCCACCTTCATCTGCCTTTTTTTTGAAGACAATTGTAATCTAGTGTTTGATAAACCCAAAGACCCCAGTTTTGGGGATAAAAACTCACTATTTGACAAAAACTGCTGGGATAATTGGAAACTAGTATGGAAGAAATTAGGCATTGACACACACCTAACACCATATACCAAGATAAGGTCAAAATGGATTCATGATCTAGGCATAAAGAATGATATTATAAACAAATTAGAACAATGTAGGATGGTTTACCTCTCAGACCTGTGGAGGGGGAAGGAATTTGTGACCAAAGAAGAACTAGAGGTCATCATTAATCACAAAATAGATAAGTTTGACTATATCAAGTTAAAAAGTTTTTGTACAAACAAAATGAATGCAGACAAGATTAGAAGGGTAGCAGTAAACTGGGAAAATATTCTTACATCCAAAGGTTCTGAGAAAGGCCTCATTTCTAAAATATATAGAGAATTGACTCAAATATATAAGAATTCAAGCCATTCTCCAATGGATAAATGGTCAAAAGATATGAACAAACAATTTTCAGATGAAGAAATTGAAACTATTTCTAATCACATGAAAAGGTACTCCAAGTCTCTATTGATCAGAGAAATGCAAATTAAGACAACTCTGAGATACCACTACACACCTGTCAGATTGGCTAAAGTGACAGGAAGTGATAATGATAACTGTTGGAGAGGATGTGGGAAAACTGGGACACTGATACATTGTTGGTGGAACTGTGAACGGATCCAACCATTCTGGAGAGCAATTTGGAGCTATGCTCAAAAAGTTATCACGCAGTGCATACCCTTTGACCCAGCAGTGTTTCTACTGGGCCTATATCCCAAAGAGATTTTAAAGGAGGGAAAGGGACCCACATGTGCAAAAATGTGGCAGCCCTTTTTGTAGTGTCAAGAAACTGGAAATTGAAAGGATGCCCATCAATTGGAGAATGGCTGAATAAATTATGGTATATGAATGTAATGGAATATTATTGTTCTGTAAGAAATGACCAACAGGAGGATTTCAGAGAGGATTGGAGAGACTTGCATGAACTGATGCTGAGTGAAATCAGCAGAACCAGGACAACATTATACACAGCAACAAGACTATACGATGATCAATTTTGATGGACATGGTTCTCTTCAACAATGATGTGATTCAAACCAGTTGTGCTGCGATGAAGATAGTCATATACATCCAGAGAGAGGCCTGTGGGAACTGAGAGTGAACCACCACACAGCATTTTAACGCTTTCTGTGAATATTACCATGCATTTTGTTTTCCTTCTTAAGTTGTTTTTTTTCCTTCTTCTCTTTCTAGATCTGATGTTTCTCGTGCAGTAAGATAACTGTATAGATATGTATACATGTATTGTATTTCTCATATAATTTATCCTATTTAGCATGTATTAGATTACCTGTCATCTAGGGGTGGGAGGTGGGGGAAGGAGGGGAAAAGCTTGGGAAAAAAAAGTTTTTGCAAAGGTCAATGTTGAAAGGTCACTCATATGTTTTGTAAATAAAAAGTTTTATATAAATAAAAAAAAATTTGCATCAATATTCATTAGGGAAATTGGTCTATAGTTTCCTTTCTCTGTTTTCACCCTACCTGGTTTAGCTATCAGCACCATATCAGTCTCATAGAAGGATTTTGGAGTATACCTTCTGTCCCTATTTTCTCAAATAGTTTGTATAGTATAGGAATTAATTGTTCTTTGAATGTTTGGTAGAATTCACATGTAAATCCATCTGGCCCTGGAGATTTTTTCTTAGGGAGTTGGTTAATAGCTTGTTCTATTTCTTTTTCTAATATGGGGCTATTTAAATAATGTATATCCTCTTCTGTTAACCTGGGCAATCTACATTTTTGTAGATATTCCTCCATTTCATTTAGATTATCAAACTTACTGGCATAAAGTTGGGCAAAATAACTCCTAATTATTGCTCTAATTTCCTCTTCATTGAAGGGAAGTTCTCCCTTATCATTCTTGAGACTAACAATTTGATTTTCCTCTTACCTTTTTCTTTTCAAATTAACTAGAGGTTTATCTATTTTGTTGGTTTTTTCGTAGAACCAACTCTTAGTTTTATTTATTAGTTCAGTAGCTTTCTTATTTTCAATTTTATTAATTTCTCCTTTTATTTTTAGAATTTCCAATTTGGTATTTAATTGAGGGTTTTTAATTTGTTTCTTTTCTAGTTTTTTTTTTAATAATAAGCCCAATTCATTGATCTTTTCTTTCTCTATTTTATGCAAGGAAGCATCTAGAGATATAAAATTGCCCCTTATAACAGCTTTAGCCGTATCCCACAAATTTTGGTATGTTGTCTCCTTATTGTCATTATCCTGAATGAAATTATTGATTGTATCTATGATTTGCTCTTTCACCCATTCATTTTTCAGGATTAGATTATTTAATTTCCAATTAACTTTTGGTTTATTTTCTCCTGGCCTTATATTGCATGTGATTGTTATTGCATCATGATCTGAAAAAGATGAATTTACTATTTCTGCCTTTCTGCATTTGATTTTGAGGGTTTTATGCCCTAACACATCATCAATTTTTGTATAGGTTCCATGGACTGCTGAGAAAAAAGTAAACTCCCTAATGTCTCCATTCACCTTTCTCCATAGATCTATCATACCTAACTTTTCTAACAATTGGTTTATCTGCCTAGTTTCTTTCTTGTTTATTTTGTGGTTTGATTTATCTAATTCTGAGAGAGCAAGGTTGAGATCCCCACTAGTATAGTTTGGCTGTCTATTTCTTCTTGCATTTCTCTTAATTTCTCCCCTAGAAATTTGGATGCTATTGCACTTGGTGCGTATATATTTAATATTGATATTGCTACATTATCTATGGTAACCTTTAATAAAATATAGTTTCCTTCCTTATCTCTTTTGATTAGATCTCTCTTAGCTTTTACTTGATCTGAGATAAGGATTGCTACCCCTGCTTTTTTTTTTGTTCACCTGAAGCATAATAGGTTCTGCTCCAGCCTTTTACCTTCATCCTATATGTGTCACTGTGTTTTAGATGTGTTTCTTGTAGACAACATATTGTGGGATTCTGGTTTTTAATCCAGTCTGATATCTGCTTCCACTTTATGGGAGAGTTCATCCCATTCACATTCACAGTTAGAATAACTAATTCTTTATTTCCTGCCATATTATTTACCCAAGTTATGTTTTTCCCTTTCCTTTCCCTTTTCTTCCTTCCCTCCTCCTCAGTAATTTGCTTTTGATGACCCTCTCCCCCAAACAATACTCCACCCTTTAGGCCCCCTCCCCCTGTTTTTACTCCGTTCCCCTGATTCTTCTATTTTGCCTTCTAATAGTTTGTCCCTTTCTTTTCCTCCTTTCCCTCCCACTTCCCTCTAGCAACAGACAAGTTTCTATGTGAAATGAAGTGTCTGATATACACTTTTAGAGCCCAACCTGATGAGAGTTAGATTTACACAATGCTCATCTCCCTCCACTCTTTCTCTCAATTATATTAGGTTTTCTTTGCCTCTTCAAGAGATTTTACTTTGTTTTTACCTCCTTTTTTTTAGTTCTTATTTTACCACTTTTTCCCTCTTTTCCCCAATATGACAACCTTTCCCCCTCTAGTTCTCTTTTTCATATTATCAAAGTAATATTTAGTTAATTATACCCACAAACTTTAAGTATCCCCATAGTAGAAATAAAGTTCTCAAGAGTCCTTTCCTTTTTACCTTTTTATGCTTCTCTTGAATTCTGTGTTTGGAAGTTTAATTTTTTGTTCAGATCTGGTCTTTTCATTAGAAATAGGTGAAATTCACCTATATCATTGAATGACCATCTTCTTCCCTGGAGAATAATGCTCATTGTAACTGGATAGGTTATTCTTGGCTGTAATCCAAGTTCCTTTGCCTTTCAGAATATCTGGTTCCAGGCCCTTCGATCTTTCAGTGTGGAGGCTGACAGACCCTGTGTGATTCTAATTATTGATCCTGGATATTTGAATTGTTTCTTTCTAGCTTCTAGCAGAATCTTTTCCTTGGTGCTATAGTCCTGAAATTTAGCCACGATATTCCTTGGGGTTTTAATTTTGGGGTCTCTTTCAGGAGGTGATCGGTGAATTCTTTCAATGGTGATTTTGCCTTCTGATTCTACAATCTCAGGGCAGTTTTCTTTCAGGATTTCCTGGAAGATAGTGTTTAGATTCTTTTTTTCATCATGACTTTCAGGAAGTCCAGTAATCCTTAGATTGTCTCTCCTAGATCTATTTTCCAAGTCAGTTGTTTTTCCTAGGAGATATTTCATGTTTTCTTCTAATTTTTCATTTTTTGACTGATTCTTGAAGTCTTTTTGAGTCATACACTTGCATGTGTTCAATTCTTATTTTTAAAGTGTTGTTTTCTTCAGTTACCTTTTAAGGTCCTTTTGTAACTGGCCAATTTGTTCATTGCACTCTTTTCCACTTCACTAATTTTATTTTTCAATAAATTGGTGTCTTTATCTTATCTCTTTTGGAGGGCTTTTTGCACTGACTTCAGTTTTTTTCCCATTTATCCTCCAGCTCTCTTTTGAGATCCTGTATGCAATCTTCCAGAAAGGCCTTTTGAAAAGGGGACCAGTGATGGTCCTTAATAACATCCTCTGAAGTTTTGTCTAAAGGAACCTCAGGATCTGGGGTCAGCCCTTCTCTGTCTAGATAAAAGCTGTCTATGGTGAGAGCTCTCTTTTGCTTCTTCATTTTTTTATTTACACAGTGTGTATATCTCTTTAAGGTTTGGAAAAGCCGTGGCTAAAGCTCTTTGCCCTGGGGCAATTTGGGGAATTAACTTAAGGTGCTGGGCCAGTGGGGGCTAGGACTAAGTCTGAATTACTCCTTAAACAAGGCAAGTCTGCCAGAACATCTGCCCCCAATCCAGGCAGAGTGTCCTGAGTGCCTCAGATAAACTCCACGTATTTGGAGTTTAGAGTTTGGAGTTTTTGCCACAATGAGCTGAGCTGAGTCCCACCCTCACTTCCAGCCTACACCACTCTTTATCCCTCTGTCCGAGGTAGACAAACCTGATGTGAAGTTCTTCAGAGATATCAGCAAGCAGTATCCAAGTATTTCTGAATTTGTTGACTTGAAGATCAGTTCAGAGGCTTATTTTATTGTTGATTTGAGAGAAGATCGGAGGAGACACAGAGAGTCACGTTTTCACTCTGCCATCTTGGCTCTGCCCCCCTATTTCTTTAAAAGAGGGGATTTAAATTTGAAAAATGATATTAAAAATTAAATAAGTGTAAAGTAGCTCATGGTAACTTTATTGAATTAAAATGCTTCTCTGAGTATATTGATTTTGTTAAACTTAGTTCAAAAACATTTCATAATTTTATGTTCACACCTTTAAATAATTAGGTTAAAGTAGATTAAGCATGGAAACACATTATGGAATGAACAACTTTCAAAATATAAAGAACTGTCATAAGAAATGGAAATGATTTAGAAATAAGATATTGTATGTCATCATTGTTGTTATACTGCCTAGTATTGCATTGTCTTGGATATATTTTCATTGATGTTAAAGATTTGCTTACTTTCCAATGTTTATTCAATAAATCAAAAGCATCTATTTTATCTACTGTATAACAATCTACAAAACAATAAATGTATTACAAAAAACAATAGTTAAAGGGTATTGTCAGGAGTTTGCTGGTACCAATTCTTCTATATCATGAGGAACTGTGGGACTATAGTATAAAAATTTTAGAGGAGAAAAGTACCTTAGAGATCACCTAGTCTAGAGATTTTTAATCTGAGATCCATGCATTAAATTTTTTAAATTATTTTGATAATTGTGTTAAAAAAAGATTGGTTTTCTTCATAATCTGATGCATTTTATTTTATCCTTTTTTAAAATCCTTAATTCTATAGACTCTACTAGACTGCAAGAGTATCCATGACAAGACAAAACAACCACCACCAACAAACCAACTAGTCCAGTTCAATCTCTATTATTTAAGAAATGATTAATGGTAGTTCACAGGGGTTAAATTACTAGAGCAGAATCACAAAGCTAATGAACAACTATGCAGGGTGTGAATTTGGATGTTCTTGATTCCAGACACATCCCTGTATTCAGTGTACTCTCTAGCTGCCTCTAAAATGTTTTCAGAATGAGGAGATGTGATTTCAAAAGAAAGTCTTGGGAGTCCAAATCCAATACTCAGTACAATGCACAATGTGGCTAAGAGGGCACTTCTTTTTAGAAATAAATTGCCAGTTCCTGTAATTTATCTTTTTATTTCTAAGAAAAAAAACAATTTTTCAAGAGACATACTATTTTTATATTTGTGCTCCTACATAGAAGGTATTTGATAAATGTTTGATTTAGCCATATTATTGAACTAAACACTCTTTCAGAATAAGAAAAAAGTTTTTGTATGTTTTTGAACAAGGTGATAGAGGATTGATTGTTATAGAAAAGCTTGATTGTCTTATGTTTTAAAGAAGTCTTTTCAGTATACTGAAGAAATATCAATGTGGATTTTTTGTTGTTTTTAGTTTTTGTTTTGTTTTGTTTTGTTTTGTGTTTTGCTTTAGCATTTAATTCATTAGCAAAAAGTGTCCTTGGCATCTTTAAATACACACAAGATCAGATAGCAGATGGAAAATATTTTGCAACCCATGCATTTTGCTGCTTTTCTTTTCTGATAATAGTACAGAAGGAGGTTGGGGGTGGGAGGGTAAGGCTAGAACTATTGGAAGGAAGCTACAGTCAGACCCATCTTGGGTAGAAGTACATGCAGGTATCTCTCCAGGCCCCCATGTGGAAGTGTTTGTTGTTCTTTCTTGTTGCTTTCAAAGAGGTCAGCATATCAATGAAAGAAGATGTAAACAGAATGTGATCTCAGATTACATCTGGCCCTGAGGCCATCAGCAAAGCAAACATCAGTTGCCCAATGGAAAGTACACATATTGACCATTATTAGAAGCTCAAGGACTATGCCTGACCACCAAGCAGCACAGCTAAAGATTCATTTCTAAGACAAATAAACTAAAGAGAGGAAGTGGTCGGTAAAAGTTTAATCTGAAGACATGATGAAATGGAAGCTGGGGGAATGGGGTTAATAAAAATGCCCAAGGCTGACATTTCTTCTTTATTTGAAACATTCTTGGGAATGACATGATCTTGTTGATACAGTTTAGCAAGGCACAAGCTGGTGCCAGATTTTAAGGTCCTTTCCATTGTGTATTCTTTTATAAGGTTCACTCTCCTGTCTTTAAAAGAAAAAAAAATAAAAACAAATATTTCCGAAGAAACCTCTTTTGATTTCATTGTGATCTCTGAGATTACAAGCAATATATCTGAGAATCAAAATAGGAAAAGAGAAGGCAAAATCAATTATTATATATTAATAATTTAAATTAATTAGGATTAGAGAATAATTCTGAAGTTGTGAACCTGAGTGATTGGTAGAATAATAATGTCTTCAAAAGAAGGGTGAACATCAGTGGATACATTTTTTTTTAGCATACCCAGTAATGAAAATTATCTACTTCTTACTTGATTGTAAGGTTCTTGAAGGCTTATCTTTGTCTTACTTTGTCTTATCTAAACTTTCTTATCTGTAAACTTTCTTATCTTACTTGTCTTATCTAAACTTACTTTGTCTTATCTAAACTTTCACTTCCACAGGCATACACAAAAGTCATTCATAGTAATTCCTGACTTCAAATCCTGCCTCAGATATTTAGTACAGATATAATTTGGAGCAGACTACTTAACTTCTCTTATACTCAGTTTTTTTTTTTTTTTATATACAAAAGGTAGGCAATAATAGCTACCTCAGTGGTTCTTATTAAAGATGAAAGGAGATAAAATAGATTAACCATTTTAAACTCCTTAAAGCAACATTCAGATGGTGAGGGTTTCTAAAGCTTAAAAAGAGAGTTTCTAAAAATTAATCAAGAAGATCTACTCAAGAAGAGTTTTAGTAGTCATTTCTAAATTAAACTGGGTGTAATTAGTACTTAAAGTACCAGACTGTGTAATAAAAGCCATGACTAGCACACAGCAGAGCCAAAGATTTCTCTTCCTGTATCCATATAGTGAATTAAGTTAGAAAAAATTTTCTAAATATGAGTGGAAAGTGACCTGGAAAACATGGACTAAAATGGAAGGTCAGTTTATAAATGCCAAGGGTAATTTGTTTCTAATCCTATAGTATCACAATTCTCAGGTATTTTGAGGAATTTCACTTGTATGATTTCATGACCTCCCTAGTTTAATGTTAAGTTTAATTTTCCTAAAGCTTCAAATATGAAAGTTATACCTTGATAGAATTGTTTTTTATCATTTTTGATTAAGTAATATATGATCTCAAACAACTTTATAACCCTATTTCAACAACATACTCTTTTTACATTTGAGTGTTATCTTTTCTTTTTAACATTTATATGTACATCAGCATAGTCATATTCCACTTCATTGTGAAAACTGAATAAATCCAGTTCCTTCATATTTCATCAGTTACCTTAATCTAAGAAATTTTTGCTGCTGTTATTGCTGTTTTTCATCCCCCACTACACCCTTATGAATTCCAAGTAATAATCTGCTTCACCATTGGGTTGATCTGTCTCATATCTAACTATAATATTTCCTGCAGTAGTTTTCATTATTTGTCTCTTATGTTCTCCAGAACATAGTTTTTTTTTCTAATGACCTGATCATTATCTACTGTTTATGAACTATGAGGAATCTTTTGGCTTTTTCTTCTCCAGGCTAAATATCCTATTTTCACCCAAAGATTTTCTTTCATATCCTTTAATACTTTTAATATGCTGATTCAAAAGACTTTTGAATGTGGGAGATTGTATAAGATTCATAAATTTATGCCTGGCCAATACTGGAATTTTCAGTAAAATTATAAAAAATCATCAACAGTTTTCTCTACTAGTATTTTCCTTCACTGACTAAAAGGAAATCACAAAGAATCAAGCCATATAGTCCCATCTATTTATTTTGCATAAATAGCCACCAAATATATATTTTTTCATAAATGTTCCAGCTATGTCCAAGAGAACTATTTCAAACTGTTAAAGGTTTATGGTTAAGTCAGGAATTTATACATTGTTACACCAATCCTTAAATGTCTAAATGGAAAAAACAGTGTTGAGATGGAAAAGGAATAGAGGTTTAAGTAGAAAATTATTCCTTTCTAGTAAATGGTCATGACATAGAACATGTCTTATATGTTTTTTACTGTATTTGATTATTAAAGTTTGATACATTTTATAATGTAGGTATTCTTTCTCATAACCTTTTGCTGTCCTTCCTCATTTAAATATGCCACATTTCAATTTTTTCCCTGAATCTGATTCTTCAATTGCTGCTACTTTGCTTTTGTTTGTTTGGGAGAGTAGGTGTATGGGAGTGTAGATTCCATTGACAAAAAGAAAAAAACAATAGCATTGTCAGGGATAACAATAATAGGAAATATTAGATTTGAATTTAATATTTTCAACAACTTCATTTAACATATAATTAAATGTCATACTTATGTTACATTACATGCATAACTTACTACCAATTTGTTAGTTTATTCAAATATGAAATAATAGGAAATGCCCCTACTTCAAACATATGCATATATTTGTGTGCATGTGCATTTATGTCAACACATACATAAAGATCTAATGAAAAAAAATGAATATTTTCCTTCTGCTATATCCAGTGTTCCCATGCTTCCAAATATGAGAGTCAAATCTCCTCACATAATTACATTTTCAGCATTGTAAAACATTGTTGAGCTGGAACTTCTTGACTTTCAACAATTGATTCTTCTTCCTGAAAGGACAGGACAACTATCCATTAGGGCTTTAAACCTTTAGTCATTCACAAATAGGAGCCTGAGGTTTTTTGACAATTCATAATGAGTATTTTATAAATTGCAAATGATTTGTATAGCTAAATTACAGCTTATCTTCACCTTGTATGGGACTGCTGTACTTTTTCAAACCAAGCCACACTGCAGTTAGTTGGTACTATCTGAATTCCAACTTAGAATAACTGTACAAAAAGTTATACCATAAGAACACATATACCAGTTGAGAAGAACAACTTCACATTGAGATAAATTTATTTTTAGAGGATTTCAAGCCTTTACTTCCCTCCCTTTCTTAGGATCAGGCCATCATTATACTAAACCTTGGATAGTTTTCTAACTTACCTGCCACAGAAATAAACTTATGTGCCCAGATCTTGCTCTGCCTTGAGGGCAGGCTTCTGCCAGAACCTAAGCTGCCAAAGGTGGAAAGGTTAATCCAATTGAGAGAAATGGCTCTTTCTTTGTCCTTGTCTCTAATTCCAGTAATGCAATGTAATGAAAAGACTCCCAGAGACAATAGGTAATTGTGTCCTTCATAAAGCAACTGTGTACTTGCAGGAAAAATGCAAATAACTAGTTTTTTTTTTTCACCCTACAAAGAGAGAAAGGAAAACAACCTTTTCTTGTCAATTTTGCATTTTTCCTTAACTTTGGAAATTCAGAAGAGTTAACCAAATCTCAAATCTTTGAAAGGCACAATATAAATTAGCAGGATAGTGTGACCCATACACATTTGTCATAATGATTCTATTCTCACAAAATTTCTATGAGCTCTTCATTAGCTATTAAGTTAAAGCTAAAATTATTTGTATTTCATTTTTCATAGGAAGCATAACTTACCTTCTTATAATTAGGAGGCAGAAGACTTAGCTTAAAAGATATGCTTTTTTTCTTCAAACCCATTAAAATTTCATTTTCCAGTTGTAATGGAAGAAAAAAATAACAGTAAATAATTAAAACAACAATAGAAACTTTGTGGAGGATATCTTTAGGAAATATTTGTTTCACTGTTTCTCACTTTATTGAGGATATGCAGTTTCATTAAAAATCCTTTTCTCTGCATTTATCTTTATAAAGGAATCCTGTATGATCTTAATGGCAATATGTGACACTTTGTTTCATCAGATCCTATGAACTATATTTTGCCCTATTAGTCAAAATAACATTTTTTTTTTGGAAATCAACAAATGATAAATAAAAAAAAACTTTTTATTGTCTACATATCTGAATTGTCTCTGCAGATAAAAAGAAAATCATTAATGAAAATACTGCCTTTTTCCTATTTCATTTGTCATTAGAGATAGCCAAGATACACGCATTGATATTGTGTCTAAAGTTTTAATAACTAGATATGAGAATAAGTATAATGCTCAGGGAGAAACTGAGGCAGTATGACACAGTGGAAATTAGGTAATGCTTTATTGATGTTAATTGAGAATTCAGAATCCATAGCTATGGATCGGGACTGGTGGGACCCATGTCTCAAAGCACGCAGTCTAGGCCAGAGACTGACACACAGCCATGTCAGCCGACTGAATACCAAGTATTCAGCACCTCATTGTTTGGGAACACAAGTTTGATAATCTCCATGGCCCAGGGGAAACAAAGAACTCATGGGAACAGCTGAGCACATCTGCTGTCCAAGGAAACCATAAATTCAGTTCTGGCAGGTAGGGAGTGAGGGATGCCTTGGCAAAGAAGACTACAGATAAGGGGGATGTCGAGGCTGGCCACCTGGAGGTTTCATAACTCCTTTGGAATGTGAGTCCAATTATTTCTGAAGGTCAGGAAGTGGGGATTGCTATTCTGGGACAGAGCAATTAAGGGAAACTGAAATAGCAATTAAGGGAGACTGATATTGCAACTGAGGGAAACTGAGACAGGGAAACTGAGACTGTGGCAAAACATAAAGAAAAAATGAGATAAGCAATCATTCCACAAATACTAAATAAACATTTATTATGTTGCAGGCACTGTGTTAACTTAGAAGGATATAAATTGAGACAAAAGATAGCTCTTCCCTTAAGAAGTTCACATTGTGATGGGGACAGGTGGTAAATAATTAGACATATATAAGAAATATGCAGAGTAACTAGAAGGGGAAACTAGTAACATATGAGACTAAAAAGAATCCATTTTTGGTCATTTTATTTTACTTTTCTATTGTTGAAAACTGTTTATAGTTTTCACTTTTAATGTTTCAATTAATTCAATTGATTAAATTTAAATGTTTTATTTTTAATTTATAGAATTAAACAAGCATTTCGATGATAGTATTTTTGAAATTGTAAATGTATTATTACAACTTGTGATTCCTTATAAATATATAATAAATGATAATATAATTTTTCCCCTTTCTCTCCCTTCCACTGTTGTTGTGTGAGAGGAAAATTGGAAAAGTCCATGTAGCAGATCATTTAGTACATACAGGAGAGTGTAAGAAGACTGGAAAGTAAGGAAGAGGCCAGAATGTGAAGTTTTTTTAAAAACCAGAGAGAACTATGGATATGGTCCTAGAGAAAATAGGTGAATAAATTTTATTGAGTAGAGAATGGTTAATGGTCTGACTTGAACTTTGGAAGATCATTTATGCTGCTTAGTCAAGAATGGACTGGAATGAGTAGAGACTTGACTCAAGGAGGACAAAGAATGCTTTTGAAATAATACTGATAACTGTGTGAGAGGAGAGAGAGGTGCACATTAGTAGAGATGTTGCAAAGGTAGAATGGACAAAATATGGATATGAAGGCAGAAATACTGAGGAGCAGATGATGATGCTTAGTTTGTGAGCTGAGAGAGGGAGGGATTGAGAAGATTGTTATACCCTTGATTGTAATAGTGAACTAAAAAAGAAGGGAATGTTTTGAGAAATATACTAGTTAAGTTTTTGATATATTTTGTTTGAAGTTTCTATGGCACATCCAGTTCTCAATGTCTAATAGACAGGTGAAAATGTGAGACCAGAGGTCAGGGCATGATGAACAGATCTAAAAATCAATTTCATCTATGAAGTGCATTAAATGCCAAACAGTAGACTTGATATTAAATTATTAATGCTTTATCAGTGACCTCTTGAGGGTAATAACACGCTTCTGTATTTTGTATTGATAGTCATGGAACATCATGACTGTGAAAGGCCCACAATGTATGTATTTCAAAAGAAAACATAAAGGTGCAGTTGATGTCCAATGGAAACTTGTATATGTCAAGTGGAATAAAAGATGGTATCAAGGACATGCCTGAGCAAGAACAGCAGGTGGACCAGTCAAAAAATGAGTCAGAGAGGTGACAAATGATTAGCCTAAATGCTATACAAAGATCCATGGGTTATTAAAAGAATTAATCTATGGCTTCTTAACCTGTAGTTGGGAAGATATTTTTTTACATAGATGCATTCATACATGAAATATAAATACTTCAATATGGTTTATTTTCTTTATAAATCTCAGCATTTTATACATCTAAAACATTGTTCCAAGAAAGAGTATGTATGTCTTGCCAAACTAGTGAAGGGATACACAAAAGAATGCTAAGAATTCATCAATTAGAGAAAGTTCTATAGTGGGTTAGGGAGCACTCCAATTGAACTTTTTTTTATTAAAGCTTTTTATTTGTATAATATATGTATGGGTAGTTCCCCAGCATTGATGTTTACAAAACTCTCCATTACAACGTTTACCCCAAGTGCTGTCCCCTCCCCTAGATGGCAGGAAGTCCACTACATGTCAATAATATTGAGATACTTGAGAAGTTGTGCAAGAAAAATCCTATTTTTAAGAAAAAAAAAAAAAGAAAATCAGAGAAAGGCAACACAAAGCAAGCAAACATCAATAGAGATCATGAAAATGTTACGTAGTGGTCCATATTTCATATCAATCTCTCTGGGTGTATATGGTTTTCTTCAGTGAACAATTGGAACTGATTTGAGACAATTCTTTGTTGCAGAGAACCACGTCCATCAGAATTGATCATCATGTAATATTATTGTTGATGTGTATAATGATTTCCTGGTTCTGTCGTTTCACTCAGCATCAGTTCATGCAAGGCTCTCCAGGCCTCTCTGAAATCATCCTGCTGGTCGTTTCTTATAGAACAATAATATTCCATAACATTCATATACCATAATTCATTCAGCCATTCTCCAATTGATGGGCATCCCTTCAGTTTCCAGTTTCTTGCCACTACAAAAACGGCTGCCACAAACATTTTTGCACATGTGGTTCCCTTTCCCTCCTTTAAAATCTCTTTGGGATATAGGCCCAGTAGAAACACTGCTGGGTCAAAGGGTATGCACTGCCTGGTAACTTTTTGAGCATAGCTCCAAATTGCTCTCCAGAATGATTGGATCCGTTCACAGTTCCACCAACAATGTATCAGTGTACCAGTTTTCCCACATCCCCTCCAACATTCATCATTATCTTTTCCTGTCATTTTAGCCAATCTGACAGGTGGGTAGTGGTACCTCAGAGTTGTCTTAATTTGCATTTCTCTGCTCAATAGTGATTTGGAGAAACTTTTCTTTTTTTTCTTTTTTTTAATATAAAGCTTTTTATTTACAAAACATATGAGTGATTTTTCTACATTGACCTTTGCAACAAACTTTTTTTCCCAAGCTTTTCCCCTCCTTCCCCCCACCCCCCACCCCTAGATGACAGGTAATCTAATACATGCTAAATAGGATAAATTATATGACAAATACAATACATGTATACATATCTATACAGTTATCTTACTGCACAAGAAACATCAGATCTAGAAAGAGAAGGAGAGAAAACAACCTAAGAAGGAAAACAAAATGCAAGAAAATATTCATAGAAAGCGTTAAAATGCAGTGTTGTGGTTCACACTCAGTTCCCATAGGCCTCTCTCTGGATGTATATGACTATCTTCATCGCTGAACAACTGGTTTGAGTCACATCATTGCTGAAGAGAACAATGTCCATCAAAATTGATCATCGTATAGTCTTGTTGCTGTATATAATGTTCTCCTGGTTCTGCTGATTTTACTCAGCATCAGTTCATGCAAGTCTCTCCAGACTTCTCTTAAATCATCCTGCCGGTCTTTTCTTACAGAACAATAATATTCCATAATATTCATATAGCATAATTTATTCAGCCATTCTCGAATTGATGGGCATCCTTTCAATTTCCAGTTTCTTGACACTATAAAAAGGGCTGCCACAAACATTTTTGCATATGTGGGTCCCTTTCCCTTTTTTAAAATCTCTTTGGGATATAGGCCCAGTAGGAACACTGCTGGATCAAAGGGTATGCACAGTTTGATAACTTTTTGAGCATAGTTCCAAATTGGTCTCCAGAATGGTTGGATCCGTTCTCAGCTCCAACAACAATGTATCAGTGTCCCAGTTTTCCCACATCCTCTCCAACAGTTATCATTATCATTTCCTGTCATTTTAGCCAATCTGACAGGTGTGTGGTGGTATCTCAGAGTTGTCTTAATTTGCATTTCTCTGATCAATAGAGACTTGGAGTACCTTTTCATGTGATTAGAAATAGTTTCAATTTCTTCGTCTGAAAATTGTCTGTTCATATCTTTGGACCATTTATCCATTGGAGAATGACTTGAATTCTTATATATTTGAGTCAATTCTCTATATATTTTAGAAATGAGGCCTTTATCAGACCTGTGGATGTAAAAATATTTTCCCAGTTTACGGCTACCCTTCTAATCTTGTCTGCATTCATTTTGTTTGTACAAAAACTTTTTAACTTGATATAGTCAACCTTATCTATTCTGTGATTAATGATGACCTCTAGTTCTTCTTTGGTCACAAATTCCTTCCCCCTCCACAGGTCTGAAAGGTAAACCATCCTACATTGTTCTAATTTGTTTATAATATCATTCTTTATGCTTAGATCATGAATCCATTTTGACCTTATCTTGGTATATGGTGTTAGGTGTGGGTCAATGCCTATTTTCTTCCATACTAGTTTCCAAATATCCCAGCAGTTTTTGTCAAATAGTGAGTTTTTATCCCCAAAACTGGGGTCTTTGGGTTTATCAAACATTAGATTACAATTTTCATTGAGTATTTTGTTCTGTGAACCTAACCTATTCCACTGATCCACTACTCTATTTCTTATCCAGTACCAAATAGTTTTGGTGACCACTGCTTTATAATATAGTTTTAGATCTGGTGCAGCTAGGCCACCCTCATTTGAATTTTTTTTTCATTAATTCCCTTGAAATTCTTGACCTTTTGTTTTTCCAGATGAATTTTGTTGTTATTTTTTCTTGGTCAGTTAAATAATCTCTTGGGAGTTTGATTGGTATAGCACTAAATAGATAGATTAGTTTAGGTAGTATTGCCATCTTGATTATATTTGCTCGACCTATCCAAGAGCACTTGATGTTTTTCCAAATGTTTAGATCTGACTTTATTTGTGTGGAAAGTGTTTTGTAGTTTTGCTCATATAGATCCTGACTTTCCCTTGGCAGATATATTCCCAAATATTTTATACTATCGATAGTTATTTTGAATGGAATTTCTCTTTGTATCTCTTGCTGTTGCATTTTGTTGGTGATGTATAAATATGCTGATGATTTCTGTGGATTTATTTTGTATCCTAAAACTTTGCTAAAGTTGTGGATTAATTCTAATGGTTTTTTAGTTGATTCTTTAGGGTTCTCTAAGTAGACCATCATATCATCTGAAAGAGTGATAATTTGGTTTCCTCATGACCTACTCTAACTCCTTTAATCTCTTTTTCTTGTCTTATTGCCAAGGCTAGTATTTCTAATACAATATTGAATAGTAATGGTGATAGTGGACAACCTTGTTTCACCCCTGATCTTATTGGGAATGGTTCCAGTTTATCACCATTACATATGATGC
>JAJPUD010016217.1:0-34785 GCA_023553655.1 Myrmecobius fasciatus | reverse complement strand
AGAGAGAGAGAGAGAGAGAGAGAGAGAGAGAGAGAGAGAGAGAGAGAGAGAGGAAAGGAGGGATAGAAAGGGAGGGAGGGAGAGAGGAAGAAAGAGGGAGCACAGTATAGTGAACAGAGATTCAGTCACAAAGCCACAATTTTGACTCAGGTCATACCTTTGACATGCACTGGCTTTGGGCTCCTACATAGATGATTTAATCTCTTAGTGCCTTCTAAACTCTCACAGACTACTTGAAGAGAAAGTGCCAATCTTAATTCATAAAAAGACTTTATTCCTCTAAAAAACCATGAAATGACAGATCCAATTTGAATCCCAATCCCTATTTTACCTGTTCTTTCATTTATTAGAATGCATTTTGCTACATGGGAAAGATAGCACAATAGAGACAATTAAATTTCTCTTTTGATGACTATTTTCAGACAATCTACTTCTTTGCCATGTCCACCTACTGTTTCTAGCTATGTTATTCAGGATCAAGTAGAACAAGTCAAATCTATCTTACATATGGCAACCTTTAAAATATCTGGTCAGATTATGTGTTCATTAGGTCTTATCTAGTCAAATCATCCCTATTTTTTTTCAACTGTTTTTCATATACTGGATGATCTGGAGTGCCTTCAGGATCCTGCTCACTTTAAGATTCTCTTTAGCTCATCACTGTCCTTTCCAAAATGTAGTGACCAAAACTGATCCCAATGTCCCAGGTGCAATCTGATCATGTTTTTAGTCCTGATTACTGTTTCTCTCTTAAAGCAGTTTAAACATGAATATTTAAACATGGAAATTACTGAGTAATTTTGATCTTGTAGTCAAATAAAACCTCGAGATCTTTTTTTTTTTTACATAAATCATTATCGAGCAGAAGCACTGTCAATATTAAGTGGTGATATTTGATGTTCGAAACCATGTGCTTTAAGAATATTATTGTGCCTGTTGAGTTTTGTTTTATTAGATACAGCTCAAAGTTCTAGATATTTTTGCAATTAATGCTACCATCTCTTGTTAGTAATCTATTGCTCCTTGCTTTGTGTTATCTGAAAAATTTTCTGTATAACATTTATGTCTTTGTGCAGATAAAATGAGATTATATTTGTAAAGTGCTTTGTAAAGCTTAAAGTGGTATATAAATATTGTTATTATTATTAAGAGCAATGACCCTAAAGGCATTTGAAGGGACAGATTGGAAGTTCCTTAAGAACAGAGACTTTTTTTTTTGTATATCTCATGCCCAGCATAGTTTTCGGCTTTTATGAAATACTTTTGATTGAATGAAAATAGTTCTCAAAAAATAAGCTAAATTGCTTTCATCATATTTCATACGGAATAAAGTGGATGAAAATACTTTAAAATGATTTAAACAAAGAGGATTTTAACAAAAGAAGAGGTCCTGAAAATAGCATTGGGAAGAAGACTGATTACCTGATTAACTGAAGTTTCTTCCTATATTACAGATATTGAATAAATGGTAGATGTTTATTAAAGATCACTTTTCAAATCAAGATTTAAATTTCTCTTGGGAATTGCTAAATTGGCTTCAATTTAGTAATAAAAACTTCAGTGAGCCATTCACTTCTGTAACTTTTGAAATCTTCTTCCCAGTTGGGAGAAAAGCCTTAGTCATATGGGGGGTATTGCTTCCTACACTGTTGAACCTAATGGGTGTGTTTTACCTGCAGAAATCACACTGGGTTTTGATAGGAACATTTTGCAAGTTTAGTCAGAAAATCGAATGTATTTTCAATAAAATAAGAACACAATTAAGAAACTCAAACCTTTCTTGATCTATTCTTTTAAGCTTCTTAACTTAAATAGAAGATAATTCAAGCTGATTATTTGTTGATTTAGAAAATGTTGATCAAACAAAGCCTAAAGAAATGGTAAAGAAAACTGAGTCCTAATTGTGAGTAACTTTCATATCATATGAAAGTTTAGCTTCACTAAATTACAAAAGTACTACCAAAGAAATCTAGTCATCAGTTCGGTTTAGAATAACTTCAGAGAGAATCTCTGAGCCTTCAACAATATCTTTTAGACAAAATCCTTATCTCCTCAACCCCCTCATTATAAAGTCTGAATAAAACCTTGTCTGCTATCAATTTTGACTTTAACTGGTTTAAGAGAAAAAGATGAATTGCCTGTGGTCACTAAAAACAGCAGAGCTATTAGAGGATAAAAACATCTTTACCATAAAAACAATATTATAGTAAACCTGGTTCTTGTCAGTTATTCCCAAAGTAGAATTATATTATTTTCCATAAAATGCTAAAGAGAAGTACAACTAAGCTCTTTAAGCTACCAAAATTAATTTTATCCCTCACTGACCTTAAATTTCATGATTAAAAGAATATGTTTAAATCAAAATAATAAGGGAAAAATGTATATGTGTTTTGAGGGGAGATGGATTATAGAGAACCAGATCATGGCAAGAGAAGTTTTTGACTATATCCTTGAAACTCTAGAATCCAGGATTTCCAAAGGAGGAGCCAAAATGGTGGAGTGAAGCCAGGAAGCTGCTTGAACTCTCCCAGTTTCTTTCAAAAACCACATAAAACTAAGCCTCTGAAAAGTGTGATGGAATAAAACCGCTCTCTAGTTCAAGATAGATTGGAAAAACTTCAAGAAAAGTCAGTCTCACAGGGGAGAAAAAGGTGTTCAGCCTAGCTCAGACAGATTCTAGGACAACCAGTGAGAGGGTCTTAATCACAGCAAATCAGCAACTGAGACCCTCAGTCCTGGTTCAGTAGAGGAGCAGATCAGTGGGGCAACCTCAAGTCCCAATTCTGAGGGCAAACTGAGGGAATTGATGAAAAAAAAAACCAACAAAAAACCAAAAAACAAAGGATTGTGGCTTAGCAGTACCAGACCTAAAATAATATTATAAAGCAGCATTCATTCAAACAATTTGATACTGGCTAAGAAATAGAATGATGGATCAGTGGAATAGATTAGATACACATGATGTAATAATCCAGGTTTATAGTAATCTCATACTTGATCAACCTCCCAACTCTAGCTTCTGGAATAAAAATTCATTATTTGACAAAAATTGTTGGGAAAACTGGAAAATAATAAGTCAGAAACTCGGCATGGACCTATATTTCACGCCCCATACCAAAAAAAAGGTCAAAAATGGATACATGATTTGGACATAAAGAAAAATACCATAAACAAATTAGGAGAGCAAGGGATAATTTACTTATCAGATCTTTGGAGACTTGAGGAATGTATTTCCAAAGAAAAACTAGAGAACATTATAAAAGGCAAAATGGATAACTTTGATTACATTAAATTAAAAAGTTTTTGTACAAAAATGTTTGTGGCAGCCCTTTTTGTAATGGCAAGAAAACTGGAAACTAAATAGATGCTCATCTGTTGAAAAATGGCTGAACAAGTTATGGTATATGAATGTTATGGAATATTATTGTTCTGTAAGAAATGACCAGCATGATGATCAATTCTGATGGACGTGGACCTCATTAACGATGAGTTAATTCAGACCAGTTCCAATGGTCTTGTGATGAAAAAAGCCTTCTGTACCCAGAGAGGGGACAGTGAGACCTGAATGTGGACCATGACATAGTATTTTCATTCTTTTTGTTGTTAGCTTTTCTTTTGTTTTCTTTCTCATTTTTTCCCTTTTTGATCTGATTTTTCTGGAGCAGCATGATATTTGTGGAAATATGTATAGAGGAAATGCATATGTTCAACATATATTGGATCACTTGCTGACTGGGGGAGGAGGTGAGGGAAAGGAGGGAAAAATTATTTTTTTTGGTAGGTCTAAATCTATTAGGCTTTCACAATGCTATTATCTATTTCAACTTTCAAGGTGGTCCCATCTCATTTTTGTTCAAATAATTCCTTAATATACATAAATCTTGCTTCTAATTCTTTGCTTTGAGTGACTTTACATAAGGGATAATTGCTTAAATAAATCCTTTGTCAAAATGTCAAAAATTATCCATGTATATATTTTGAAAATAAAATGCTCTAATTTTTTTAACAAAGAAAATTATCCATGCATATATTGTAAAAATAAAAAGCTTTAATTAAAAAAAGATTGCAAAAAAAAAGTTTTTGCACAAAGCCAACAGAAACAAGATAAAAAAGATAGTACAAAGCTAGGAAAAATCTTTACAGCCAGTATTTCTGATAAAGTTCTTATTTCTAAAATATATAGAGAATTGACTCAAATTTATAAAAATATAAGTCATTTCTCAATTGGTAAGTGGTCAAAAGATATGAACAAACAATTTTCAGATGAAGAAATTAACATCATTTCTGATCATATGAAAAAATGCTCTATCACAACTGATTAGAGAAATGCAAATTAAGACAACTCTGAGGTACTGCTACACACCTTTCAGACTGGCTAAGATGACAAGAAAAAATAATGATGAGTGTTTGGAGGAGATGTGGGAAAATTGGGACACTAATGCGTTATTGGTGGAGTTGTGAAATGATCCAACCATTCTGGAGAGCACTCTGGAACTATGTCCAAAGGGCTCTAAAACTATGCATACTGTTTTACCCAGAAGTGCCATTACTGGCTCTGTGACCAAAGGGAATCATAAAAGAGGGAAAAGGACCCACATATGCAAAAAATGTTTGTAGCAACTTTTTTTGTGGTAATAAATAATTGGAAAAAGAGTAGATACCCATCAATTGGGGAATGACTGAATAATCTGTGATATAAGAAGGTAATGGAATATTATTGTATTATAAAAATGATGAACAAGCTGATTTTAGAAAGGTCTGGAAATATTTACATGAACTGATACCAAGAGAAACAAGCAGAACTAGGAACATATTGTAGACAATAAGAGCAAGAATGTGCAATGATCAACTATGAAAGACTTGGGTTTTCTCACTGGTTCAGTGATCCAAAGTAATTCCAATAGACTTTGGACAGAAAATGCCATCTGCACCCCGAAAAAGAACTATGGAGATTAAATGTAAATCAACACATGCTATGTTCATTTCTTTTTTGTGTTTTCCCCCCTCTCTTATGATTTTTCCCTTTTGTTCTGATTTTTCTCTCCCAACATAATTCATAAAGCAACGTGTATTAAAAATAAACTTTAGAATTTTCCTTGAGAATTTTTTTTCCTTCATTTATGATTCACAATTCCTCATTCAAGTGACCAGATGATATTGCTATTAAATTTTTAGGAAACAAAGGATCATGCTTGAATTTGGGAGCAGACTTCTCAGGGTGATGAAACACTTGGGATCGTGTTTGGATGGTTGTTTCTAGAATACTTTCTCCTATCAGCACTGGCCTGGACAAACCATGTTTTAATCTTGTGCTGCTGTCACTATTGTTTAATTGTTTAAGTTGTGTCTGACTCTTTGTGACCTCATTGATGATTTTCTTGGTGAAGACACTGAAGAAGTGTGCCATTTCCTTCTCCACAGGAGACCTGAAGCAAACAGGGTTAAGTGACTTGCCCAGGATCACACAAGTAGTAATTGTCTGAGACCAGATTTCGATTCAGGAAGATGAGTCTTTCTGATTCCTGTCTTGGAGTTCTATCCATTGTACCACCTAGTTGCTACTAACTGAAAGAATAACTCTGTCTTTACTTCAGACAGGAAGTAAATAGAATAGGAAGAATTTTTAATGAACTAGTTAATATGTATATCATAGGCTTATAGATTTAGTGAGGGAAGAGACTTTAGAATTCCTTTAGGCCAATCTGATTCATTTTGCAGGTATGGAAACAAAAGACCAGAATGTGAAGAAGTTCACGTAGCTATTAATTCAAGTATTAAGTGGAGGAGGAAGAAAAAGAATTTGAAACCAGAACTTATGATGCCAATTCTAATACTTTTGAAGCAAAGTACTCGATTATGAATAGTTTCAGGTTAAAAAAGGGGGGAAAATCACCATCATAACAAATTTGTGACTGTAATTTTTGTGAATTTAAAAGAAATGAATAGATAATGACTATGTGATAGAACATTTTATCAGAAAAGTTGTTGGGAATAGAATAGAAAATATTCTCCTATCCAAAAAAAAGTCTACTGAATGTCTAAGATACATCACATAGTTCGGCATACTGTTTTGATAAGATCACAAAATCTGAGAACAGGAATAAACTTTAATGGGTTAAACTCTTCCAACCCATAGCTGAAAGAAATCTCCCTTAAAACTAACCTGATAATTGGTTAACCCACTTCTGATGGACAAAATGGAGGAGAAGATTCAGGGAAGTACAGCTTCAGTGCTCTGTGGATAAAGAGATTTCTATTGCAGAGTAGTCTAAAAAATTAGGACTCTATTTTGGAAGCCATCTACTTGGAGTCTGCAAAGGGATTTGATTGTAATCTATAAAATTTTGAACAGCATAAATATTATGAGTATGGACTTGTTCATAAATTCCAGACTACCCAAACAAATAGACATACTTTGAAGCTTGAAAGTGATTGTTTTAAGTGGAATGAAACTTAAAAAAAATTAAATAGGTTGGGCAGCAATTCCATCATCTCAAGGAATCATTGAAGCTGACAGTATAAATACAAGTAGATTTAGATAAATTCATTCTTTATAGATTAAAATAGTTTATAAAGAAACATAGGAACATTTGTTGATATTTTGCAACTGGGTCATGAATGGAAAAAAATGTCTTGATGTCAGTGTTAGGCACTGAATGCTGGGATGAATTGACCATGGATCTGACACAAAAGGGCATATTTTATGTTCCTAATAAAATCTGATGATATAGAGTCTAGAATGGCATGAGTACTTTGTGTGTGTGTGTGTGTGTGTGTGTGTGTGTGTGTGTGTCTGTGTGTGTATCAATGGATTAAGTGAATCAAGGGAATAAAAATCAATTAGAAAGACACATTGTAAATAGTTTAACATTTTTCTCTTATTTCTAACTATAGATCACAATGTGAAGCATATGCAAAAACAATGTGATCAGATATCTGCTGGAAATTTATAATTCTGTAATATTCATTATATGCTTTCTTTCTTTCTTCCCAGGAAAGCAGTGTTCCTCTGGCTTCTTTATAGCAAAATGTCAGAATTAGTTTTGATTATTCCTTCCCTTCTCTTTTTATTTTTTTCCTTTAGACTAGTTCTTATATTTATCCTTCCCTTATTGTTCCCCAGAATCCTAGTTCAAATATTCATCACCTCAGTTTCCTACCTCTTTAAGTGTCCCCTAGTTGTTTTACTTGTTGTTTAGTTAGTTATTTCAGTTCTATTTCCCTCAATTCTTTTATAAAATAATGTGAGAATGATCCCTTTTAAAATATTTTATTGATACATTTTATTCATACTTTATATCTGAACTTTTAGAACAAATCTGTAACAAAGAAAAACAGTTAAGAAAAATGATGATGAATACATTATTCTGGCTTAGTTCTTCTCTGTCTCTTTTATTAGAGAAAGGAAGTATACTTCATTATCTACTCTATGGGACCATTCCTGGTTTTTCCATTCTCCAAAGTTTTTCTTAATAATTTTTTCCTCTACACTCTCATAGTCATTCTGTATTATTGTTCAGGTTTTACCTGTTTCACTCTAGATCATTTCATGAAGATCTTCCTATACAGACTAATCTGCCATAACATTTTGTAAAACCTAATGCTTACATAATTTTTAGGGCTACTTTCTCTTTCTCTTTTTTCCCCTCCCCTCATTCCCTCTCCTTCCTTTTCTTCTTCCACTTTCTCTCCTTCCCCTTCTCCTTTATTGCAAGTTCATGTATGTCTCTACTATTTTTTGAGCAGAGGGATTCTGTCTTATTTAAATTAGTATACTCATGAATCCATTCCAATGCTCTGAAGATTAAAAAACAAAACATTTGCTTTGGCTGCTGATGTGAGAAAAATGCTTTATAAGCTGTGAGTTATTATTATGAGACTGTGGTTTTCATCATATTCACTTCCTGAGTATATATGTCCTTATTGCCCATGGAATCACTCATTAGACTGGCATTCAAAGTCTATTCTGTTCTCTATCTTATCTCTCCAATCATGTCTTCCTGTACTCAAAAAACGATGTGTTCCATTTGGGCCAGTCTTTTTTCATAAATGTCTCTCCATCCTCACTATGTTTATTTTAGCCTCTTTAACTTGTGATTTTACTTCTCTGTGCTTCTGTAGACCTTGCCTAGAATTATCTTGCAACTATTCTTTGTTCAGATAGATTGTGAAAGATCTTACTAATTGTGAAAAGATCCTACTAAGTTAGTTAAGAAATTATAATACTATATTTGTTGCAAAGTTCCTCCTCTATTTTATTTATAAATTAAAATATTACGGTATCTTTTGATGCTACTGTGAGAGAGAATACTATCACTGAGCATATCATGGGATTTTCTTAGTAGGGAATGTTTTAGATTTCCTTTATTAACAGATGCTGTAAGATTCTAGAAAGTCATGAATGCACATATTTATTTATGATAGATTAAGTAAACCCCCAAAACTATTAATTAGAAATATATACCAGTTAAACTCTTAAAAATTTCCAATCAACTCTCAGCTGCAAGCACAGGTAAAAGTGTCTATGATGTTACATTTTTTAATAAATGCAGCTTACCCTGATTCTTTTTTGTAACTCCTGTCACATTTACTGAACATAAAGTCAGTGATTTAGCTCTATAAAGTATCTTAAGTTAATTTTTTTCTTTCCTCCTTCATTTTAAGTGAGGTAAAATGGTTACATGATTTGCTAATGGTCCAAAGATATCAAGGTTAGTGTTTGAATTCAAGCCTTTTGCCTTCAAATTCAGGAAAGCCTAGGTACAAGCTCTCTTTGTGGCTATGTGACTATGAACCAGTTATCTAAACTCAGCAGTAACTCGCTAGTTTAAAACTTGTAGGCAAGTTGTTCGTCACAATTGGTGGAGTGAGATTTCAAGTTAGGAGCACCATAAATCCTTGAAATTATAGGTCTAAATCTATTAGGCTTTCACAATGCTATTATCTATTTCAACTTTCAAGGTGGTCCCATCTCATTTTTGTTCAAATAATTCCTTAATATACATAAATCTTGCTTCTAATTCTTTGCTTTGAGTGACTTTACATAAGGGATAATTGCTTAAATAAATCCTTTTTGGCTAGATTAAAGAGGGAAGAATTAGGATTCTCTAAACATAGCTCTAGCTTCATTATCCTTCCTTTCTTTAACAAACAGATCTTTACATTATGATTTATCTAGTTCTTCCATGTTCTTTTCAGGATCATGTCAATTTTTTTGTCTTGGAAATATGTATAAAAATTCCAAAATGTGGTATATCACAGAATTTGTTTATGAGAAGACACTATGCTTTTATTTTAAAAATTATGTTATATTAAAACTACAATAGATGCTTAGTAAATGACATAACATCAACAATAATTAAATAATAGACTAAAACCCAACTACAAATGTTGAAGGATATCACTAAAGAGTCTTTGTACAAAGCCAATTAAAAGCCCTTTAATATAATAAAATATACTTAAGGGTTCTTGGTACAAATGGAAATGAAGACATTAAAATATAGTATTTTGCCAATGATTACTCATTGGTTTTGAGAAAACTGATTGTAGAATTTTTTTGGAAGGCTGAAAAAAAATAATGTATACTATCAATTCCAAAAATATAAGTTAAGATTTTGATTTTTTAAATAAAAATTAAAAGAATATATAAAATAATGAATAATTTTTAAAATGACAGATGCCCTCAATCAAATATGATCTTTTAGAGTATATTTTCATATGTATCCTGAAATAGCAGAATTCTGGGAATTCTTAACACCAAAAATTAGCTAATAATGCTACTCAATGAAAAACCATTTAAGCTTTATTTCATTCTTTTCTACTAAGAAGTCATCGAGTCAGGTAGTTCAAGTAGTATTATATCCATTTATAGATATTGAGTGGATGGCTCAGAGTCCATTTATAGATGATTAACCCATCGTGAAGTAACTTACTCATTTTAAGTAATAAACCTTTAGATGACAATATCATAGCATTAGATCTAAAAAAAAAAAGACCTTAGACACTATCTTGTCTAATTCTCTCATTACATAGATGAGTAAACTGAGGCCCAAAAATGTTAAGTGGCCAATGTACTATATAAGGTAGGATTTGACCTCAGGTCACCTTATTCCAAAACCAAGTCCTCTGATAAAAAACGTAACATAAGAAAGATAAACTAGATACATGAATTTATAAGAAAAATCTTCATTTTCTTCAAAATTTCTATAGCATCAGGTCAACATAATGCAGTAAATGTTTGGGTTTTGATATTTTACAATTCATTTGCATGGGAGGATTTAGACATGTTTCTGCCTGAGGAAAAGAAATAAAGGCATATTGATTCATTCTTCTAATAAGTAGGATAGATGGATTCATTCCTTTGTCATCATATATAGTAGGGGTATAATAAATTTATGACACATATAAGCATTTCTTGCCTAGAGAGTAAAATAATAACTAGCATTTATATAGCATTTGAAGGTTTGCTAATTTTTTGTATACTTTAATTTGATTCTCACAAAAACTCTATAAGGTAGACGTTACGAAGATCATCCCAATTTTTGTTGTGGACACTCAAACACTGAAATCAAGAAACTTATCTGGAGTCACACATGCTGGCAGAATTTTAATTCAAGTCTTCCCAATCTAACATTCTATCCACTGTTGATAGTGGTTGATGAATTCCAGGTATTCCAAAAAGAATTACTTGAATTATGATGACTATTATTATATCAGTGAATTGTTATTTACCTACAGCATGTCAGTATGAGTTATTTCATTCCAAATATAAAAAGGGGAATTTAAATAAACAAATGAACAGTTATGATCAGTAATTTTTTTTAAAAAGGTCATTATTTTTTACTTTATAGAGTACAAATGAATCAGTAAAACTGATTTTGAAAGTAAGAGCATTCCAAGGAACACAAAGAATTAATTTTCTTCCTGCTCACTAGGATTGGGGACTGTTTTCTTCCTAAAAGCCTGTATAAACTTCTTAAAAGTCATAATTTTTTAAAAGTACTATTTTACTGGTATAGAAAACATCATTGCCTGAGATCTAATTGCTATTTAAGACTAAACTAAATATATGCATGTATGTATAGAATGCATAGGAAGAGGAATCTTGCTTTTCCTTATAAGTAGGATTAAGGTAATTTTGCTTTTCAAGTAAATAATAAGTATTTAAACTCAGGGAGTTAATGTACAACTTGTTAAAATATTCTCTTCCCTTTCACACATATGTCTTTAAATAGTCCCACCTGTTTCTCTGTTGACTCTTTGACCTATGACTTATATAGGCTTTCTAACTGAGTTTCTGAAGATACTTATCTTATGTAGACACTATGAAATAGTATACACAGGACACAAGCAACATCATACAGATAAGAAGGAAAAAAAAACACCACATTTTGTCAATAATTATGACAAGATTTGTCTGGCTTCTGACACTTAATTATAGAGGCTAAGGACATGTTTGGGGAGAAGAGGAGAAAAAAGAGAAGAGGAAAAGAGCAGAAGAGCAAAGAAGCTATAGATCAAAGAAAGATGAATGGCAAGAGAAAGGATACAATAAACCAGTTCTTCAAAGAGAATATATATGTGAAAAGTAATTTGAACCAGAATATCAGATGCACACCAACAAAAGTAGTTATCACTAAAAGTACATTGTAGAAGCTGAGAAACTGAAGTTTTGAAAACTTTATGAAAATAGCCTTTATTTTCTGTGATCAATGTCACAACCCTATATTATTTTGTTATATACCTGTCAAAGCCTGGGGTATCCAATTTTAAAGGAATTATGATGAAAAATGATATCCCCCTACAGAAAAAAAAACCCGATGGAATCTGAATGCAGAGCAAAGCATACTTTTAAAAATTTTATTTTCTGTGTGTTCTCTCACAAGACTAATATGGAGATATATTCTGCATGACTACACATGTATAACCTTTTATCAAATTCCTTACTTTTTGTAATGAGCGGACAGGAAAGGGAAAGAGAGAATTTGGAATTCAAAATTTTAGAAAAAAATTTTTATATGTAATTATATGTAATTGGGGAAAAATAAAATATTACACAAGACCGGGTGTCAATATGTATGAATGAATGAATGGAAGGAATAACTTAGGGGGCTGATATCTGAAAGATATCATACTTAAGATTCCCTATAAGCACAGGTTTAGGTCTTTTCAGCCTGTCATTTTTTTCAAAGCACCTATCACATACTTTAACATGGTCATATATTTTATGACATCTCAACTATCAATAATTTATCATACTCTATGCTACATAAATTTTGAACTCAATTCAGGATTTCTTTTTTTTCAAAATCTCTTATATCAAGTATTGGCTTTGGAATCTAAGGACCCAGCTTCAAATTCTGCCTCATGTGTCATATAGTATGTCATTTAACCTCTTTGGGCCTCAGTTTCTTTATTTCTAAGATGAGGATTAGTCAATATGGCCTCTTGATTCTATCCTGCTTTAAATTTCTGATCCTACAATCCAAGTCACTTCATAAAATCGAATATGAAAGTAAATTAATAATTTAACCCAAATTTTATGTAATTAATTTAGTTCAATACTTCAAAGACCCATGATTTTACCTTTTGTATATTCTTGGCAAAAATTAAAATCCTTTAAACCTTAGGAGATCACAAGATCCATAACATTGTAGATTTATATAGAACCTCAGAGGTCATCTTAATTAATCAGTGATAAAATAAGAATTGCCTTTACAACATGGTAGACAAGTAGCCACCAACATTTCTTTCAAAATATCCAGGAAACAGACAAATTTTCCAGCATTATATCTTTTTTGCAGTTTCTACCTATTGTTCCTAGCTTTGTCATCCAGGTCAAGGGGAACAAGTTTGGTGAAATGTTTTAATTTTACTAAGTTCTTTTCAGATTCTGATTCTATCAGCTAGTAATTGTTCTTTCTCCTCATTTGAGGATATACATACTTCTAACAACCTTAACACATATGCTTCAACCAAATCATTGATAAAGATATTAAGTGGAACAGATACAAGAAGAGATCTCTGGGAAACTCCATTGGAGACTCCTTCCAAGTTAGTCATTAATCACCATCACCAATTGGGTCTGGCCATTCAACCAGTTCTGAATTGACTTAAATGTAAAACATTTAGTTTATAATAATAACATTAGGACCTTTGTGAAATGCTTGGGAGTACATTCAAGTTAAACTTATCTTTAGCATGCTCCTGATTTACTAGTCTAGTTACATTGAAAACTGTTAGGACTTGGAATGCTGTCTAGCATGACCTGTTCTTGACAAAGTCATGGTGATCCTTTGTGCTTACTAGTTTCTCTTCCAGATGTTCACTAATCATGCTGGTTGACATTTTAAAGGAATGAAAGGCAATCCTATGGTATCACTAAGCTGTTATGAGGCACATTGAAGACTTCATCTTGTTACTAATTATGAGAATTTGTGCTCAGATGGCAAAAGGTTCAAGTACCCAAGATCAGCTTCATGCCATGGTAAGGCATTGGGGTAAATCTTTAGGAGAGGTTAGTGTTAACTATCATCAGTTAATTATGTATAACCTGCAGAACTCTTTGCAAAATCTTTGTGAATATCAAAGTAATCATTTTTCTCCACACCCATTCATATCAGCAGCATCCATTAAGGTTTAATTATTTATTCTTATTAAGTCTTTCATCTTTGTGCTTCTATATACGCATTGCTAGGGGCTTTGGAGGATGTAGACTTGGTTTTAATAGAGTTGGTGCATGCAAGGACTTACTTTGGGCCATAGTTGCTGGCTTACTGATTGAAGCTCCCAGACCAAACTCAGTCCTGCATTACTTGCACAAAAATTTTGACTTCTCAGTGGATTCAAATTGAAGTAGCATACGGAGTAATCATATGTCAATTTGGTCTATGATAGTTATGTCTTTTTTTTTTAAATGGAAACAATGTTGAGATTAAAGTTTAAAAACAGCTTTCTTTGTTCTTCTGAATATTTTCTGCTTTCAAATTGAACAACAAAAAGGGCCAACATATCTATAAAGGTTTTCATTAAAGAATTACATAAAAACATGAAGAAAAAAACTGGAAACCCAAAATATTTGATTTTCATCTGCTTAATATTAATGTCTTATTGATCTTTTAATATATTAGAAGTATTGGGGCAGCTAGGTGGCGCAGTGGATAGAGCACCAGCCCTGAAGTCAGAAAGACCTGAGTTCAAATCTAGTCTCAGACACATAACATTCCCTAGCTGTGCGACTCTGGGCAAGTCACTTAACCTCAATTGCCTCAGCAAAAAGCAATAATAATAATAATATATTAGAAGTATTATTGATATTTTGAATTATATTTATTTATAGTCCATAAAATATAGTGTTTACCATAGACTGAAGGCAGCTCTTTCAAAAAGAGTGGTCAAATTTTTGGGTTAGTTTCAATAGGAATATGCTATACTTTCAAAGAATTGATTATAAAATGTATTCAAAGACAAGTGCTTATGATCCATGTTAAAACATTCAATAAAAGAAATTTCATTGTCTGGAAAATCTTGAGCTAAACTAAGAAGAGGTAAAAAGAGAGCAAAAATCTTCATTGTAAATAAAAGTAATAATGCATTGTCAAGGGAAAAAACCCTCAAATGGTTTAATATATCTGGTTAAATACAGTGTTGTTTTTTAATAAATAACATTTTTCCTCCTCTCCTTGCCTTTAATCTGTGAAATGGTAGGAAACTTTGTCTTCGAGTACTGGCGAGATGTTAAAAACCTGGAAAAGAATATAGTGTCTCTTATTTTAAGTAGTGCTAGGGTGTCTTACATATACTTAGAGATTTCTGCAGGCTTTATTTTGGAAGTAGATTGCTAGCAACTATCACTTTAAAAAAAAGGGACATCATGCTACATTATTTACACTGAGTACATTGGGTCTTTTTTTTTTTTTTTTTTTTTTTTTTGGTCACAGAAAATACAATACAATGGGCTCTTAAGCCATGCAGCTGGATACTGTTTGGCATCAATACAACATGTTCTATCCAAACCAAATTCCCTTCCTTAATCCTTTCAGCTGGGAATCTGATTCCTGGCATGATGTCTACTGCAAAGAAAAGATACACATTCCTGAAACTGCTCACACCAACAGGTTAATACCTACTACACTTGATAGAATAAAAAGAATGGGACAACTGGGAGGACAGTGAAGGACCAGGCAGAAGGGATGAACTTATTGTGAGTGTTTTCACTCAATTCTTAATTGATTTTTCAGTTTTGGAATTGAAATTTTGGTTGACATTAACAAACTTTATTTCTATCTTAATAATCAATGGGAAAGTATTATAATTAGAATAAGGAAAGAAATTAAAAATTTAACTTCAAAATAAAGGACAAGGAATTTACTTTAGTTTCATTTTTTATCTTAGTTCCAACTAAGCAAACTTCATCTGTACTTGCTAAATTGGATTCCACACTGAATCTAATTTAGTCTATTCATAAATTGGTCTTTTTAAAATTAATGGTCTCACTGTAATCCAGAGGGTGAAACTAAAGCTACCATAAAATTCTGTAGTCTAATCTGTATCTCTAAACTAGCATTATTTTCGCAGTTTTGGTTTTTTAATGCTCAACAGTCTGACTTGCTTATAATGAATAGGCTTTTTTGGCAGACAGCTCCATCCTTTCTCTCCTCCCCCTCATCCTTCCCTTCCTCCCCCATCTTCCAGGAACTCTATCAGCATGTCACCATTAAAGCAGCAAGGGAAAAGTTTAACAGCTGTGGGTGTGTAATGGAGCAACCATGATTTTTTTTTTTTGCCTTTAAAGCAATCTTCTGCAGGCTGCATAAACCCACTTATATAAATTTGCTGAAAGCATTTTGTCCATAGTGACAATGTACTTGTATTGCTTAGGAAATTTGACAAATATCACAAAATACTTTCTATTGCTTTCTACAACTTGCAAAATAAGCTCCTTTCAGCCAAATTACTGAGTGGAAGTATCTGAAGTCAGTTTAATTACTAGAATAATAAAATGTATAGGTGGAATATGGTTTTTTTTAGCAAATCCTCATTCATCGGGAAGTCCTATTCACATAGCAAATATATGAACCCTTGTTCCTTACCTGGTTTACAGCAGAACAGAAGTGATGATAAAAGTTGAGGGTATGAAACAGGCTGCTTTAAGCAATGTACACTCTGGTTCCAATTATTTTAAGGGAGTGGATGTCCATGGATAATTGCTTACACACATACACATTCCTAATTTGGGTCTCACTGCTCCTAAGTAGCTTCATCATGCCTTCTCCGAGTAGGCCCTCTGCACCCTTGGGCTAGATCAGATTGCTGGAGTCATATATTCACTGGTAAGGTTTTACCATTAGCAAGCTGGAATAGCTGTCACTGGGCTCTATGATCAGCAGGTGGTATTCTGCATGACTGAGATCACTGTAGATTGCATACTAAAATAATCTTTGGGGACAAATAGAAAAAAAAGTATGTAATGAAATCAGGATTTTAGGGAAAAGATCTAAGCATCTAAAATAAAATTTAAGACACAGTTGTTATTATTTTCATTGAGAATTAATGCTATATATGTTTATGGAGACTGATGGTTTAGAAACCCAAAGTGTCTGTTAATGAAAAAATATGAAAAAAATAGGAATTTTGGGAAATGTCTGTTTTCTTTGAAGAATATCAACTCTCTTCATCTCAAGGCCAATCTATCACCAAGCTAATTGGGCTCCCATACTCAATTTATTCAGGGTTGCCTTTGAGTAAACACAACTATGACCAGAAGAGTAGTGATTTTGTGATATATACATCTGAATCTCTAGATGTATTTCAATATCTCTATTTATACATGAAAAGGTACATATAGATGCACATAGAGACTCATGGACACATATATATGCATCTATAGCTATCTATCTATAGATATTTACATATTAAAATTAGAGATGGATAACTATAGATGTATATATCTCTAGATTGATAATGATCTATCTAGTACTCTTTCTCCCTTTCTCGATCTATATATCTATATTTCTCTCTTTATATGTGCATATTTACATATCTCTTTAGAGAGTCATTTCTTGATATCTCTCTGTGTGTATGTGAATGTAACGAGATAGATAAGGAGAGAAAGAAAAAGAGAGAGACAGAGAGACAGAGAGAGGGAGAGAGAGAGAGACACACACACACAGAGAGACAGAGAGTCTTGACATATCTAGATCTATATGGATATAGAGACGGAAAGAAATATACATATATATATATATATATATACACACACACATGCACACATACACATTTCTAGGAATATAAAGGACTATGAGAAGCAGCATTTCACAATAAATAGGCACCTGAGTTGGAGTTATGAAGAGCTATGTTCAAATTTGAGCCACTTAATATGACTGCATCTTTGTTTCCTCATCTGCAAAATATCTCTAAGGTTACTTTCAGCTCTGTATCTATGATTTTTTTGCCTAGATTAACAGATCTATCTATTTGTGACCCAAAATTTAAAAATTGTCCAATGACTGTTGACCAATATGCAAAGAATAATGAAATAGTTTTCTGATTCTGTCTTTTGGCTTTGTGGTAACAGTGCTAAGATCCTTGGAAGCAATTAAAAAAGATCACCCCCATACTTGGAATAATTCATTAAATTGTAGTAAAGGCAAAACTGCCTTGTTACAATCAACAGTATCATTTTGAATAATTTGTTCTCCTTGACATATTCTAAAAAGAATAGCTCTCCCTCCAACATTAATGTTAAATAGATGGAAAGAGTATAAATAAAACACAAGAATATGCACAAATTGCATTTTAATTCCTACTTTTTCCTTAAAAAGATGTCAAAGATAAATCAAAATATGGCATAAATACACACTTTGCTACAAATGTGTAGGAAATGATGCCTAACACAGACTGAAAAAATGCCATTAATTTTCCATTTGTATAACTTGCCCTTGAACTTTATTTGACATTTTATTACTTGCTTTGCATTATAAAATTCAAGATTTCTAATTTAAAGGAGGAGAACATGAATAGTTCTCAACTTTGTTTTTTTAGTACAGGTTTATTTTTATTTTTTTTGTTGTAATGTTCACTTTACAAATATCAAACAAAAGCAGAATGAGTACTTTAGGGGTGGGTAGATGGAAAGCTTTTAAGGTTTTCTTATACATTTCTCTTGTTCACATGCACTACTTTTCTTCTTGCTGTTCTTCACACTTGGCACTCCATTATCTATCTTTGTATTTTTATGCTGGCTAGTTCTCATTCCCTCCCTAGCATTCCCTCCTCTCTTCTTTTAGAACTCTTGGTTTCTTTAAGACTCAACCAAAGGTCACCCTTTATATGTAGCCTTTCCTGATCAGCGCTTCCTTACTCCAGTTTATTATCTTTTAATCAATTTTGTATATATTTCTTACACTTATCTGTGTTAAGGTTGATTTTTCCACTAGAATGTAAGCTCCTTGAGAACAGGGACTCTTTCAGTTTTGCTTTTGTATCACCAACACCTAACACTGTGCCCAGCATAAGTGGAGATGTAGTAAAGACTTGAACATATGGATAGAGTGTGGGGCCTAGAGTCAGGAAGATCTGAGTTCAAATATCAGATACTAGCTGTGCTATCCCGAGTGAATTGCTTAACCATCTGCCTCAGTTCCTCTTCTTTAAAATGAACTGGAGAAGGAAATGGTAACTGCTCCAATTTCCTTGCCAATAAAACCCCAGATGAGGTCACAAAGAGTGGAACAGGACTGAAAAGAACAACAAATAAGTACTTGATGATTTGTGGTTTTTCTGACAGTATATTAAAGAATTCATGGCCAAGTCGGTCTCTGAACTAGGTTCCTTCCTACTCTTAGATTTTTCAAGTTTGTCTCAAATTACCAACTAGGAGAGGGAGGAACAGACAAGAAATGTGAGAAAGCCCTATTTTAGGAAGCCATCTAAGGCAAAAAGTAAGTCCCAAATCCCTGGACATATAGTTTTAGGCTCATTTTGTGGAGTTGGGGAGGAAAGCTTTGAATGTTTGAGGTTACAGGAGACACTTTTTCAAGCTTTAGCCAAGATTCAAGGTAAGATAGCTATCCCCAAAACAACTGAATTAAGTTGCTGAAACAGGAAAAAACTGCCTGAATCTTAAAATCCCACACTTATAATTAAAAAAACTGGAGGCTAAGCAGGTGGGCCAGCCAAATTCATGGAAGGGCAAAGGGAGTTATGAACCAATATGGAACAGTGGAACTAGCATATTCCTACTCTGATACTAACTACTTGTGCGACTTTGAGGAAGTCACAATATCTCTGGACCTCAGTTTTCTCAGGAAGATAATGAGGGATAAATTGACCTCTTAGTTAACTTAGTGAATTAATTTGTTAATCTATAAACTTCTGATTTTAGGGTACTACCAACACTAGCATTAACAGGGTAAAGAACACTAGACTTGTATGGAGTATATGAGATTCTAAGCTCTTCCATCTTTTTAGCAGGTGGTTATAGCACATTGTGGATAGAGCATAAGGAACATCTGAGTTAAAATCAGACTCAGGGCATGTGCTGGTTGATCACTTAATTTCTACTTGGCTCAGTTTCCTTATCTGCAAAATGAGGATAATAATAGCACCTATTTCCTAGGGTTGTTGTGAGATTCAAATATGATAATAATTTAAAAGTCCTTAGCAAAGTTCCTGACATATGGTAAGCACTACAGACTGTTGACCATTAGGATGATGATAAAGATGATGATTTGTGTGACCTTATACAAGTCACCTAATCTTCAGGCCTTCTATTTACTTATCCATTAAATTAGCTAAAATCCCACTTCTACAGGAAGCCTTTTCTAACCCCTCTTAATTCTAGTGTCTTATCTTTGTTTATTTTCTATTTTCCTCCATATATCTGGATTTGTATGTCTTTGTTTTATCCCCTGGTAGATTTAAGTTGCTTGAGGGCAGGAACTTCTGCTTTTTGTAAATTTTTTTTTGTTATCACTAGTACTTAGCACAGTACGTGGCACACAGTCCACTTAATATATGTTGCTTGCTTGCTTGGTAACTTACAACATAGATGATTTGGGCACTATTAGAAGAATTACTTAAACACTGTGGGACTTGGCTTCTTGATCTAAAGAAATATGGGAAAAATGATTCCTAACATCCCCTCCAGCTTTAAATCTTAAAATCCTATGAATGGTATTACATCTTAGGTTTCTAATGTTCTGAGATTTCAAAGATGGAATCAATTAAGAAATATTTGTGAAGAAACTACCATATCCCTGGTACTGCACAGGATGCCAGGTCTTCAAAAATAAAAATGAAATAATCATTGCCTTCAGAAAGCTGACATTCTAACAAAGCAAAGTCAGCAGGAGAGAACCCAAATAGAATATATTTAAATACTTGTCTTTGCTTCTTGGTACCAGGATTATACTGTGACAAACTTTCTAATTTGTATTCTTTGTACCCCCTTTACCTAATGTTCTAAAGCTATCCCCCTCATCGTATGTTCCCCTTAAGGGCTTCACAGTAAATCCATTCTGAAACATCTGAGAGGCTGCTGGAAGAAACTTCCCAGCCTTCTGCCTGCATGATTCTGGTGGTAAACAAGCCCAGAAAGGGAAGGGAAATCATAGCAGCAGACACCTAAAGAAAGTACCAGTTGGCGAGATCAAGGACTAGCTAGTTTAAAAGTGAGACAATGTCATGAAGTTTGGTTATATCTGTAGAGGCATTGATGTTCAGTTTGAGAATCCATGTCATGACAGGACAATTTTCATCAGTAAATATTTGTTGAGATTCTGTGTCAGACTTGGAATCAAGAAGACCTGAATTTGAATCTTGTCTCCTCTATTTACTAATTGTGTGATCTTGGGAAAACAACTTAAGTTCTCAGTCTCAGACTCTGCATGGACAAAATGGGAATCATGATATCATCTGCATCACAGGGTTATTGTGAGAATCAAATGGGTTAAGGAAATGATGTATACCCTTTAACCTAGAGATGTAACTGCCAGTCTTTTGCCCCAGAGAGATCAGAGAAAAAGGAGAATAACTCATCTGTATAAAATATGTCTACCACCCTTTTGTGGTGGCAAAGAACTTAAAAATTAATCTTCCAGTACATTTGTGGTTCTTATATGTAAGGGAAAATGATTGTTTTTAGAATGACCTGTATGAAGAGTCAGTGGGGATAAAGTGAATTGAGAATTGGTCTCCAAGCCACGATTCAAGTCCTGATTCTGTTAAATACTGATCTTAAACAAGTTGTTTAATCTCTTTGAACTCCAGTCTAAACAACATTTTAAGTTTGCAAATTGCAAAGAAAATGGTAATTTGCCTTGGTGGAGTGTCCTCATCCGGGAGGGACTTTCTGGTTGGGGAAGTCTAAACTCTGTAGTAAAATAAGGTTTGATCCTCTCCTCAGATTATCATTTCCAAGAACCATGACTACATTTAATCTTTTCCAAAATGGATTGACATCAATATCAAAAAATACTGTGGTCATCAGTGGTAACAACTTGTACATCAGCCATTACAACCATTATGATGTCTGTATGTGCTCTTATCAACTTTTGCCTTAAAGAAAACCTTTGTAGTAAAAAAGAATGCTCTCATCTTTGGACTCCATTTCTTGTTGCTTCTTTGGTTTCTGCCTTCAAGCCTCAGGGCTATATTTCACACCCTGCAAGAGGGCTGTTCCCCAATTGCAATTCCTCCACAATCTCTGTAAGAAACATCCATCTGAGATTACTTCCAATTTAGACTCTATATATTTTGCTTTAATACAGTTGTGAGCCTGTTGTCTGTCCACTTAAAATGTGAGATATTCAAGGTCAGGAGCCTAGCTTTTTTCCTTTTTTTGTGTTGGCAGTGCTTTTGCACAATTTCCACTCACATTGTTGTTGTTTAGTTATTTTCACTGGGGTTTTCATGACTCCATTTGGGATTTTCTTGATAAAGATACTGGATTGCTTTGTCATGTCCTTCTCCAGCTCATTTTACTGATGAGAAACTTAGGCAAACAAGATTAAGTGACTTGCATTGGGTCACAGAGCTAGGAAGTATCTGAAGCCAAATTTAAACTCACAAAGATGAGTGATGAGTTTTTTTGACTTCAGGCCTGGCACTTTATTCACTGTGTCATCTAGCTGCCCTCCATTGTAAGTCCTTAGCAATTTCATAGTTATTGCCTGACTGACTATACTAAGTGAAATCATAGAACTATTCTTTATTTCTATCCCTATCCACCTCTATCTTTAATCCTATTCCAATTGCAGTATCTATTTATATTTCAAGAAATCTCAAATTATCATATACTACCAGATGGGCAGATAAATATATTATCTATTGCCATTTGTGGCCAAAGGTCACAACATAAATATTGTCATTTAACTTTGAATTTATACTCACAGACCCAAAAATACTACTGCAACTGCATATTGTGGGAAATGTGGCACCAAGGCAATCTTCCCTGGCAATCTACAAACTACAAGTAAAAGGAAGAGTATGTGACCATATTCAGAAATGAAGGATGACACAGTTTCCTTTTCTAGTTTTCCCATAGCATCAATTGCAATTTTTATCAATGAACAATGACATTTATGTACTGCATCACAGAAATCAAGATAAATTCAATGGATATCATCTCAGTGGAGTTTACTTATGATTCCCAAGAAAGCAAGTGGGGTTTTGATTTCCTCTACAGAAGTTTGCAATAGGATAGGAAAAATAATCCAGGAATAATTAGATAAAACAGTAGCTTGGTCCCCAAAGAGACACTACATCTTTCTACAAGATACCTAAATTCAGCACAATCTTATCATGAGTTAGAATCCCAGTTGGGATTCAAACTCTCACAGAGCATTAAAACGGGAGTGATTAGTGTCCTGAGCCTTGATGCTGGCTTCCTCTATCACTCTTCATCAAAATCCACATTTTTAAATAACAGTACACTGCTGGACCTAAATTCAATGGTTTCCCAGAGACCAATTTTTACTGTCAGATGTTAATAAACCAGTGTCAGCATAGCTGGATGATTTAGATGTGCTTGGATTGTGAGGATGTTAAGAGTGGTTCATCACCATTGTAAATTACAGCCGTTCACAGTAATGATCAATGTTTCTAGTCTGCTGATGTTCTGGAACATTTAAATTGCGTGGCTCTATAATTTTGTCTGTTTAAAAAAAAAAGGAGGAAATTAAGCTTCAAGTTTAATTAAACACTTTTAAAAGTTTTTTTTTTTTAAATGGACTTCAGTATATAAAACTTATCCTGTGATTTCTTACTAGCCTTTCTCTCAGAAAAATAGATTGCACATTTCATTGGGATTTGACCTTAATTAATCCTGTACTTTGTGATCCACCCCCTTGCTGAAACAGTCTTATCAAAAGGAATGCAAGCTATGGGCTAAGATAACAATCGGTCATTAACTTCTGTGTGTGATGCTGGCTATGGTCCACCGGCATTGAATTCAAAACCTTTTGTACACAGTTATGTTCAGGGTTTAGCACTATATGGCAGAGAAACAAAATAAACCATAGAGAGCAGCATCTTTGCCCAGTCTATATGGATTTGCCATGGAGCAGAGGACTCTGAAACATTCCTTAATATGGCTTGGTTTCTGGCATTCAGTACTGCTATGTCAATTCATGCTGGAGTTAGGTGATTATATCCAGGCAAGCCTAAGAGAATTCAGCAGAAAAACAGTCATTATTTTATGCCATTATTTAAATATTTAAATTAATAAAAATGCCATTACTTAAGACATAAATGATTTACAAATTTATTTTGTCACAGCATTTAAAAGGACCTGACTATTCTGTCCTTAAAGATACTATCTCAGAGCAATAGAATTTCCTTGTTTAAGCAATGGAAGTGCCTTATAGACAAAAATAAAGGCATTTGAATCAATAAATGTTTATTGATTGTTGATCTGAATTATATGTAGTCCAGATTATGTATGTATATGTGTATATATACATATACATGTATATTTAAAATAACTATCCATAAAGTCTATATTATCTCAAAGCCCATTCTGCATTGTAGCTATTTTTTTATGGTAGACATTCAGTACCTCAATCCTCCCTTCCCCCAACTAGGTTCTTAACTTCTGGTATCAGCAATATGCCAAGTGATGATTTCTTAGCAGTTGAGCAATTAACCAAAGAAACATACTGTGATACTTTCTTCAACACAGTGATAATGATCTTACATTTATATAGCACCTTTTTTTTTCCAGATTCTAAGTCTAATTTTATAAACTACACACATTATATAATAAATGGCTGTTTCAAACATTCAAGTATTGCTACTTGTGGGAGAACATATATGTGCAACCCGGTGTCAAGGATAAAAATGATGCTGGTATGTGTATCCCTTTGAAATTGTAGGCATTTGGGGAGATATAATATTAGCAACAATACTACAAATGATGATAATGATGATCATATTTTATTTCTTATATTCAATCACCTATTACCAGTGAGTTTTCTTTTACAATGTCTCTTCACTTGATCCCTTCTCTATTTCTATTGTTATTCACTTTGACCAGATTGCTTTTAGGATCTCTGCCCACTTAGTCACTGTGTATATCACAAATAAATATGCCTCAAACGCTGCTTTCATTGCATCATTCTCCTATTCAAGTATTATCAATGATTCCCTATTACAGCAATCCATGTTACTTTAGGAACTCAATGATATCCTCAGCTAACCAATGGGAAAATATATTCTTATTATATACATTATGCTTTATCCAGGTGATTACTACATTGTTTTTCTCACACAAGTACTTTGTCCTTTCTTGCTCCTGGACTTTAAGATCATAGAACAATATATCTGGAGCTGGAAGGGATTGTAAGTAGTATCTAATCTAGTTCCTTCAACTTTTAATAAGTGATGAATTGAATCTCTGAGGGGATATATGACTAGCCCAGAGTTACACAACTAGGAATCTAAAACCAGGTCTTCCTGACTCTGGGCATAGCTATCTTAACTTACAAAGCTTTAATTGAACAACTGAAAAAAAGTATTTATTAAGCATCAGTTATGTACAAGGTACTGTGTTAGGGACTGAGATTACAAAGACAAAAATGAAACCATTTGGGTTTTCAAGGAACTTCTATGTCATTGCTTTGCTAAATTTGTTTTTATTGTTATTGGTGATACAAATAAAATATGAAGAGAGAGAAAAGGAAGAAGAGAAGGAGAGAAAGGAAGGATGGAGAGAGGGAAGGAGAGAGACAAAAGGAGAGAAAGGTGCAGAGAAATAGAAAGAGACACATGTACACAGACAAATAGAGGAATAGGGGCAGAGACAGAGAAATAGAGATAATTGGGGGAATAAACAAAGACTATCTCAGATGTAGCACCTAATCTACTTTTAAGGATGTTATTGATTCTAGGAGGCATTAATGAAGTGGAAGGGAAAGGATAAGTACATTTCAAACCTGGGGGACAGTTTCTGCAAAGCCGTGGAGAGATGGGATAGAAGAAGGCAAAAGCTAGCAGAATATTTTGCCTGGAAAAGAAAGTGCACAATATAAAACAAATCTAGAAAGATAGGCGGGAATCAGATTATAGAAGTTTTTTTTTTTTAACTTAAAGATAGTATGGATGCAGTGAAGAAGTAGGAGTGTAACATGGTCTGACCATGTTTTTTAGGAGTATTGATTTGGCAGTTGTGAGGAATTTGTCACTTAACAAGCATTTATTAAGTGCACCAGGCTAAATGCTTATGAATATGAGAGGAAAAGGGGACTAGAAATAGAGAAACCAATTAGTAGGCTATTTTGATATTCCAGGCAAGAATTGTTAAACACCTGAACCAGGGAAGTGGTCATTTGAATGAGATGGGGTCAGGTGTGAGAAATGGTGTTATGGTAAAATGAGTAAGACTGCTTGTATATGGGTAGAGATCATGAAAAAAAAAGGAGTCAAGGATGATTCCAACTTTGTAAACTTGATAAATGTGAAAATTTTCACACTCTCAACAGAAATTGGAAGTGTGAAGGATGGGTGGGTTTGGGTGGTGGTGATATATAATGAAGTTTGATACACTTGGAAAGCTATAAAGAACAGGCAACTGGTGATTTTGGGACTGGTGTTCAGAAGACTGATAAGAGATAATATGTAATTTGGGGGTCATCTACATATAGATTACTGAACCCATGGAATCTGAGAGGGAAGGTAAGAGAACAGAAAGCCCAGAAGCAGACAGTGGTCCAGAGATTAATGATTATCTAACAGCAAAAGAGAAGAATCAAGAAAAAATTTAGGTACAATGATATGAAATACCAGGGGAAAGAAGTGTGGCCACAAAGGGGAAGGGAAGAACACTTAAAAGATGCAGAGACGTCAGATGTAATCAGGCTTCTCATATCCCTTAAACAGTTAGCTACAAGTGAATAGATCTAATTTTTATAATTTTCATTAGTTCCTCATGTGGTTTTGGTTGACAGATTTTTATCAGACATATCTACTTGGTTTCATTTATGTGATTCTCCTTAATTATAACAAAATATGCTACTAATAAATCTATTAAAGGTTTAGTTCAGTGTCATATTTGTGCAGATGATTATCAATTCTATAAAACCAGCTCCATCCTCCTAAACTCTAGGTTATCATGCTCAATTGCCTATGGGATACCCTACAATGTCTTGTCCCACAAATGTTTCAAATTGATAATGTCAAAAATTATTATTTTCAAAATTTGCTTTTGGAATGGGCCTTAAAAAGTTCCAATAAAAACTCATGAGAATTATAAAAATTATCTAAGATAATCTAAATATTTTAGCTATCTCAAGGATAGTTTAGAAGAGGCCATGGAGGGACATGGCCTTGCCTATTTTTCCAGCACTAAGGATTTAGGATCAATCTCAAACTCAGGGAATCCTGTCTAGAATGGAGTGAAACATTTACATGCATGCTTCACGGTCCTTGTTACACCAGATTGATGTCTTGACTTTTTCTCACCTTGTTTATCTCTTCTTAAAATTCATCAATACAGGGAATGACTTGTTGAGGGCAAAGGGAGAAGATATTGGTGAATAAAGGGATATCAAAACAAAATATAGCAATAAGATTGAGAAAACCCTAAATATGAACTGAGGCCTAATGAATTCCCAACACTATAACATTTCATTTTCATATAATTCTTCTTAGCTGGTGAAATTTTGAGACCTTTTTTTTTTCTTCTTCTTCTTTTTTTTTTTTTTTTTGTAATTGTTAGATCTTTCTTAAATTCAATTGAAAACACTGAGATTTCTCCTTTGTAAAATTGTGTTTGGGAAGTTCAACATAACCATAACATTTTAAAGAAAATTACATTTATTAATAAGACAGGTTTTATTCATTTAAGAGGTGATAGAGTTCATGTGAACAAGTATAAAAGTGTCTAGGTAAACTGTCAAGTGGAGGGAAGGGAAATCACCATCTGGGCAGAGGAGAACAAGTAAAAATTGAAGAATTAGGAAGGATATATATTTTTTAACTAGGGGAATCAAAATCTAAGAGATTGAAATGAGTAGAAAGCCAGGTGCTATGATTCAGGCTTCAAAAGTGTGCTCTAGGGGCAGCTGGATAGAGCACCCGCCCTGAAATCAGGAGGATCTGAGTTCAAATCTGTTCTCAGACACTTGATACTTCCTAGCTATATGACCCTGGGCAAGTCACTTAATCCCAGTTGCCTCAGGGGGAAAAAAAGTGTGCTCTATATTAGGAAGTCAGATTATAGAACCAGTGAATTTGGCTACTTATAAGATTTATTCTAAATCTCCAGAATCCATCTTTTTATTGTAGCTACTTCCATTTTCTGCCCAGTGCCAATTTCTTGATGCATTGATGATATGGTTTTGCTGAGTCTCTTGCTAATTTTCATTCAATTTTGCTTACCCTGCCCATGTTTTTATGATGGGGTGCATTCATTCATTTATTTCACAAATATTTATTGATCATGAGCACCTTTATACAATGTATGAATGGGATGACTCAGAATGATTTCAGGAGTCAACCAGAGATAGATTTGTAGAATTGAAAAGACCATCTAATGTAACCTATACTTGAAAAAAAAACCATCAGTACAATATACTCCCCAAATGATCATAAGATATTAGAATTTAGGTCTAGAAAAGTCCCTAAAGGTCATTTATTACAACTCTCTCAGTTTTAAAATTAAATTTTACTTATACATTTTTTCTTCCCATTTCCTTCTATCCCTAACTGAGAAAGCAAGAAAAACAAAATCTCTGTTCTAAATATGGATAGTCAATCAAAACAAATTCCTGAATTGCCCATGAGCCCTTTCCCACTCCACATTTAAATGTCTCAATTTGTATTCAATTCCATCACCTATTAAGAGATGGATAACACATTTCCTCCTGTGTTCTTGTGAGGCTGGTAATTATGTTGATTAGAGCTCCTATGTCTTTCAAACCTTGTCTTTACAATACTGCTATAATTGTATGAATTATATTCCTAATTTTCCTTACTTCAATCTGCATCAGTTCATATAAATCTTCCCATGTTTCTTTGAAACTATTCCCTTATATTATTTTAATAACACAATAGCATTTCATTACATACATATAACATAATTTGTACACTCATTCTTTAATCGATAGCTATCCTGTTTCCATTCCTTACTACCACAAAAAAGCAGCTAAAATATTTTTTGTACATAAGAGTACTTTTCTTCTTTCTTTGATCTCTTTAGGACATAGACCTAATTATGGTATGAATGGATCAAAGGGTATGCTCAGTTTAATAGCTTTATGGGCATAATTCCAAATTGCTTTCTAGAATGACTGGACCAATTCACAGCTCCACCAATAATACATTAATGTACCTGCTTTCCCACAGTCCATTTACCATTTGTCATTGCCAATATGATGGTTGTAAGGTAGAACCTCAGAATTCTTTGAAATTGTATTTCTCTAATTATTAGCAATTCAGAGAACTTTCTCCTATATTAACCCTAGTTTATCAGGTGAGGAAACTGAGGTCCCCAATTGTAACCAATATAACTCAAGTCTCATATAAGTAGTAGAACTCAGATTTGAATCTAATTTTTTTGATTCTCAAATCAGTGCTTTTTAGTAATATTAACCTGAAGGCCTTCCATTACCTACCTGAAGACTTCTAATAAGTTGGAAACAACTCCTTTCTAAAGCAGTCTTTTTAACAATTCTAAATATTAGAGAAGTGCAGTTAGGTAGCTCAATGGTTAGTGTTGGGCCTGAAGTCAGGAAATTGCTTCTTCTTGAGGTAAAATGTGGCTTCAGACACTTACTAGCTGTATCATCCTGGACAAGTCACTTAGCCTTGTTTGCCACAATTTACTCATCTGAAAAATGAGCTGGAGAAGAAAGTGGTAAACCATTCTAGTATTTTGCCAACAAAACCCCAAGTTGGGTCACAAAGGATTGAAATGACACACATGATTGAAATGACTGAAAAATGTTAAGAGTCCTCAGCCAGACATCAAGGCGAATGTAGTTTGTTACAACTTATACTCACTGCTCCTAATTCTCCCCTCTGGGATCAAGCTGAACAAATCTAATCCCATTTCTGCATAACAGTCAAATACTTGAAGGCAGCTGTCATGGCCCCCACTCTCTTAGTTTTCTTTTCTTCAGGCTAAACATGACTAGTTCCTTCAACCAACAGTGACATATTATGGACTCAAGTCCTTTCATCACTTTGCTTGTTTTCATTTAGACACTTCAGCTTTTCCCTACATTGTTATGCCCAGAAATGAGTCCATGTGTAGTTTGATCAGAGATGAAGTACAAAGGGATTAGAATTTTCTTGTTCCTCTATCATATGTACTCCACATTCCACTGCTATCAACTTATGAAAGCAGGATTGCCAAATATCCATATAGGTGTGAGGCAGATAATGCACCAGCATGTCAATGAATAAGACTCATTAGTATCACAAAGGAACAATTTCTTGTAACAAAAGAAAAGTTATTGTGCACAGTTAAAAAATACAGAGTGGTCAATATGCAACATTTTATATCTATAATCTCTACTTCTCCTAATATATATATATATATATATATATATATATATTTACTGTCATTATAGCTTTAACACTTCCTTGAATTTCTGTTTCCTACTTAGAGGAGTTCCATTGATGACTCAAAAGGAGAGTTAATGCATTCTTAATGGAACATATAATATCTGGGAAAATGTGAACTGTGACTTGGATTCAAGAAATCTAAAAACTGTTTTCCAGTGACAGAAACAAACAAACAAAAAGAAACACTCAAAGGTGCTCATGTAAATTTGAAAGTGGGTTTCTAAAAATCACATTTTGGGTCACAAATAAGCAAGTAGCTTGGTGTGGGAAGAGAAAACAGGAAAAATTTCCTCTACAAATATTATCAGTGAAAGATCTGTTGAAGGACAATAAGCAATGAGGTTGAAAAGAATAAAAATTTTTTAGGTAAAACTGGAGAACAGCTTGATGTGTTCAGTCAGTTCATTACGTGGTGACTGATTTGCCAGGATTGAGCCTCTCTTTACTTAGGTAAGCTTGTTCTTAAACAATAGATAGTTTATGATCAAGGCCCTGAAGTCTCTTTGGTTTGATAAAATCTGACAGAGTTCAGATTCATCTGTCATCACCAACAAGAATCGGAGTCATTTTTGTGTCATAATGTGGTTAAAAGTCGGGATTCTTTTGGACAATATATAAGTAATGCAGAGAGCCATGGAGAGATAGGTGCTAGGTATATGTTAAGTTGAAACATATTACCAATCACATGTATAACAAGAAGCATAAAATAATTATCCAGGAAAAAAATTATCCATCATGAAATATATGTTTTGAGGAGGAGGAAAGGAGTAATGATAGCCACAAAATAAATGTCTATTATTCCCACTGTGACTTTTGGCACTTAATATACTTGGGCCTTCATTTCCTCATGTGTATAAAAAGAGTAGAACAATATGGCTTTGAAAGTCTCTTTTGCACCTTGTTTGAGCTCTTATGACCTTATGAAAAAGGAAGAGAATGAAGAGGAAGGTCACACATAATGATCTGAGTCAAGGACAAGAATTTCACAGGCTAGCAAGGAAGAGATAATCTGGTGGAAAGAACGCCCACATTGATGAGATCACAAATTCACTGAAATGCTGATGGGTAAAGATTGTACATTTGCCCCGAATTTATTTCAGTTCAATAAATAGTTACAAAGCACATAGGAAATTAGTGTACTCTATGATACCTATAGTAGAAGAGACACAACGATCATATTTGACCCAGCAATAAGTCAACTTGCTGCTGTCTCCCTTCTAGGAAGTTTTGCTTTGAGATGCATAGTCTGGAAACCAGTTAATAAATAATAAGGACTGGGACATAGGAATTGGACAAAGTTATTCTTCCTTTCCTACTTGGGAGAAAGTGATATAGCAACTTGTTAGTCACCAAAGAAAGACCTGTTACAGCAGAAAAAATAACATTTCTTATTTACCACCAGTATCACAGTGGATGGGAATAATGAACTTGACTTCAGGAAGGCATGAGCTCAAACCCAGCCTGACAGTTATCACACTGGGGAGGAGCCAGCCACCCCTCTGGTGTGGAAAATCTGTGTAAAAGTTTTTGTCTTCCATACCAGAGAAGAAGTTCAGATTATTATTATATTAAGAGATAAAATATGTTGATATTATACAATGATATATATGTATATATATATTTACATATTTATATACACATACACACATATATGTGCATTTTCGGGTTTCTAAACTTTTTCTGTGCCATCTGTGGCTTCTACAAAACTTCCCCCAAATACCCATTTAACTTCTTATGCTGATCTGAGATATAACAAAACTGCATTGGGGAAAACTGCAATGCAGAAAGGATAACTGTACTAGCTTTGTGACTTTGTGACTATGAACAAGTCACTCAGCCTCTGCCTGCCTCAGTTTTCTCAGCTGTAAATGGGGAAAATAATAGCACCCACTCATGAGGATTGTTTTTAGGTAATAACAAATGAGATAATATTTGTAAAGTACTCTGCAAATCTTAAAGCACTATACAAATGCTACTTATTATTATTATCAAAATTATAGTATTCTTTCTTATTCTCCTGTCTCTCTGCTACATAAGTTAATCACAACTTTCCTGCATTTTTGTTTAATTATGTTCCACCATAATTTAATTACTACCAGTGGACAGATAGAAAGCTTACTTACTATTCATTCGATCACTTACATATAAGGGAAAAAAAAAACTGAATTTCTTAGCATGCATAATATGGAGGTTGGCTGTAATTACTACATAAAGCTGAAATTGCAACCTCTCTAAGAAAGAGAGAAAAGGCTATAAATTAGAAGCATATTATGATTCAGTTCTGAACAAAAGTGAATCTAGTTTTATAACAATATGAAGCTGTAGTTCTATAACATCACAAAGCTAAATGTTTTCATGAGTTTAAAAGCTTGTTATTTTCAGAATAGGAGCTATGACAACTATGGAATAAGCTGCATTTGAGAATTTAATAGGCAACTCTTTTAGAGTCCACTTCAGTGAGGATAGTGGCATAGAATATAAATTGGGAATAATGTTGGTTTTCAAATCGGGATTTTAAAATTCAAAATGTAATACACTGGTTAAGCAGCAAACATAATTAAGCACAATATAAAATAAAAAACACACTCCCCTCGTGTACCAAGTCTTTTAGCTAAGTCTACAAATTTATATTAAGTTTCATAGAAATCTCTGAAGAATTGAAAATTTCCTATTGAGCATCTTCTTTCTATGATTCCCCTCCTTAAATAATAAGGGATTACAATTAACTTTAACATATATTTCAGAAGTCAATGGCAATATATATATATATATATATACATATATATATATATATCCAATGATCATGGTAGACAAAATATACTTAGGTGTGACTAGTAAACAGAAGCACCATTTATATTTAAATGTGTAAATCTTTCCCCTACTCAGCAGAACAGGTGGTGCATGTGTGGTGTATAGCAAACAGAAATTCTTTTGGCTGCCACTATGTGAGAGTGTGGATTCCAAATATGGACACTGTCATTCCTTCTTTATTTTGACTACCGCCTGAACCGCAAGTCTTAATGCCAGCTGACAACTACACGATACTCACCCGCTAAGTGTCAGCCTCTGTCAACATGTCACACCTAAAACTAGAAAGTTGAATAATTCAGTCTTGTACACTTATTCTAAGTCTCCCATTTTGAGCACTTTTGATTATACCACTGGGAGAAAAAAATCCACTTTTTTCCCTCTCTTTGCAAATCCAAATTCAGGATAGTACCAGAGGTAAATGAAACCATTAAAAACAAGCAAGTTTTCTATTAAGTAAATTTTGAATGCCATAAGTAAAACACAGACTTTTAATGACATTTTTAAGAGCAAAAGATAGAGCAAAGACATTTAAATGAAATGTCTGTAAATTATAAATAAATATGAAGGGAATGTTGCCCAAACTCATTTTTTTGCCATTTAATCAAGGAATGCATTTTCTTGTACAATTTAGCAAATATTCCCCCCCTTGAAAATTCAGGAAAAAAAATTGCACTGACTGCACTATATAATACTTGAAAACAAAACAATAATTGAAGATAAGCATAATTTGTCTTTAAATCGCATATTAGTCTTTCATATATAAGGATGAAAACTATTACAGGACAAGCTTCTAATAGTTATTGTAAAGCATTAAACTTATCAAGACTGTTCTATTAAGAAGATGATGGACAGAGTGCATCTGCTTGTCTAATGAAGAAATAAATCCTTTTTTGTACTTACTTCATTGGAGAAATTGTTCACAAACGGTTACCCTTATGTACGCATCCCATGTAATGCTGACAAGTTCAATTTCAACTTGGGTTAATGGACACATAAATGCTGTTTACACAAGTTACAGTTGCTTGGAGGCAGCAATAATTTCTATTTTTTTTTTCCCTGTGTTTTGCATTGCTAGATAGGTTTATTCTAACTTGCTGTTTAAGGGATTGCTTTCCCCTTTAGACTGGTGGGTAAATCTAATTAACATTAATGAGAGTTCTGAGCACATATTGACAGGATAATAGACCTTTCAGGATGGTTCCTCCCCTCTTACACTACCACTCCCCTCTTGCATACTAGTTGATTATTTCATTAGGCAGCAGTATAAACTGCTGGGAGAACACACACTTTGTGGAAATTAAACGGAAAAGCTGCATTTGTCCACATTTTTACATACATTAGATTACCCTTCCCCCACTCCACTTCCTTCAAGAAATCACACTCACTGGGGAGTCTAATTCTCCTTAGATTAGAACCTTAAAAAGGATATTTTCCCAATCTTCCTTGAATTAAATGCCCTTTCCTACCCCATCTTGAATTGTGCAGAACTTCATTTCAATTTAGTGTAAATAAGACTCTAGGGAATCAGTGAAAATTGTTGTAAAACCTAGGTTACTTTGTGAAGCTTGTTGCCCTTATGTTGGATTTGATTGGCTGAATCAGGAAGACTGATTCAGTAAATAGTCATTGAGTTAATGCAGACATTTGTTCATTAGAAACAAAATATGAACTTTTTATTGATTTTTATATTTTCAGCAAAGCCATCTGCTGATCAGCTATATGCCTAAATATAGTTATTAAAGATTATAATCAAATTTTACCTGAATTTAACTTCCCTTGCTTCTTTAATTCCATAAAAATAATCTTTATATTTTTATAGGCATATTTACATTTTATTTCACATATTTATATGTCAAATTGGATAATTCAGTTTTCACATTTTCTCTTTGACAGTAAACTATACTCCAA
>JAJPUD010016216.1:23327-34790 GCA_023553655.1 Myrmecobius fasciatus | reverse complement strand
GAGAGAGAGAGAGAGAGAGAGAGAGAGAGAGAGAGAGAGAGAGAGAGGGAGAGAGAGGGAGAAAGAGAGAGAGAGAAAGAGAGAGAGAGAGAGGAAAATAAAGGCTATGAGTATGTTATTATTCTTATTACTTTCACTGCCATTATTACTCCTATCACTGCTACTGTTGTTGCTATTACTACTATCAACATTGCTGCTGCTGCTATAACTACAACTATTACTATTACTATTACTATCACTATTATTACTGTTACTATATACTATATATATGTTACTATACATACTATATTACATATATACATATATATACATATTATATATACCTACATTACTACTACTGCTGCTGCTACTACTACTACCACTACTATGTATTTATGACCAAGGATACTATTGCAATTGCCTCTTAATTGGTCTTCCAATCTTCAACATCTCCTTAATCATACCTCATATAACTGCCAAAATAATCTTCTTAAAATATCTCTGGCTCAGTTTCTTCATCTGTAAATGAGGATCCTAATAGTACTTACTTCCCAGGATTCCTGTGGGTATAAAATGAGATAATATTTGTAAAGGACCTTGCAAATCTTAAAGTACTTCAGAAATGCTAGCTTTTTACTCTTCCTCAAAAAAGTTTGACTCCCTGTTGCCTCTCAGATAAAAACAAACATTTCTTTTTTTAGTATTGAAAAATTCACAAACTGGCTTCATACTATACTGACTGAATCTTCTTACCTGAGCAGTAGTTTCATCAAATTCCAGAAACCCCCCATTTGGGTGAATTTACTTTGCTTATATTTCCTTCCCTTAAAAGTCATTATATCAGGCTCCAAATATGTTTTAAAACCTTCTATATCTCCACATGGGTCACCTACCCCTATACAAGCAACCTTCAATCTCATCATCCTCTCCTCAGTTTCTAAAACCAAACTGCTATGGAGAATGATAACTTTCCTGAATTCATTGTTTAATAAATATCCACCCCATCACACTTTCCCCATTCCAATCACTGTGAATACCCACCTACCCTATCCCAATGCCCAACTAGGAGCATTTTAAGTGGTTATTCCCCATCCCAGGGTTTTTATGAACATTGAACAGGATAATATTTGTTAAGCACAGTGCCTGGCACAGAGTAGGCACTTTAAATACTTGATCCCTTCCCTTATTCTCTCAGCACCGCCCAATGTACGGATTCTCCAGTGATGTTGCCACAAGCCCACTTCTGGTTATTTTTAGTATCATGGTATTTGTGACATTGTACCATTGATTACAAAGATAAGGATGACAGCCCCCAAAAGACTAGAATTTTAAAAGAGGAGTAAATAGCAGCAAAAGAGCACATGTTTGATTTAGGGAATATGTGTTAGGATAAACTAGAGAAAAAGAAAGTTGGCAGACACATGCCCTACACCAATTTTTCCAAAGTAACCAATTACAAAACATCAGTGACTCTTTAGAGATATTTAATACCCATAAAAGGGACTCAAGAGAGAACTTAAGTCTATAAATGTGAGAGTGAATTTCCCATAAAAGCACACACTCCATTCCCCCAGCAGGTGTTTTCAAAGTTACATTGTTTTTATAAGGTTAAACCTGGGCCTTTAGAAACTTCATATGCTTCCATCTAACAGCTAAAAGACACTACCATCTGGAGGTTTCTAAGCAGCCTACGAGCTGTGAACTAGTGGTCTCTGCTTAAGATTAAGTGACCCTCAGCACAGCTGACACTAATTAATTCTCCTGTTAGTTCTTTCAAGAGTTGCATGTATAATGAAGAATCAATTTAGGGTGTTTTCAGAATGTCTTTTCTGAGCAAGGTTAAGGCTAACTCAAGTGACTTCTCCCTGTACTCAAAGAGACTCTCCCAACAGACAATCAAGTACATTTCATGGGCAATTCACTTAAGAATATTCTGTAGTGTTTTCCCCTTAAACATGAGACAAGAAATACACCAACTTAACTATCTAGAAAACATTTGTGCTTTACACTTCAGTAGAATATTAATTTGTTTTTTATGAATTGACAAATATTTGGGGAAGAAATATATGGAAAATTTTCATCATTTTTGTTGTTATTAATAACAGGAATGAATCTGATTCCTGCTTTGAAACAAATACTTTTAAATGCCTTGATTGGGATCCTGGTTACACTTCCCCCAGATAATTCTGTAAATGCTGTAGAGTAGTTGATAATTGGTATTGAAAAGGGAAATTTCCTTAGTGGGAATTTCTTATTTCAGTGAAATCACAGATCCAGGCCCAAAATGTCCAGAGCACTATGCCAGGCAGTAGGAAAAAGAAGAGAGAAAAAGAACCACATCATAGACGACATTATCCCTCTCTTCAAAAAGATAATAAATTTAAAAGTTGTATCCTTCCACACAGCATTCTTAGCACTGTCCAGACATTCAAAGGAGACTAATAACAGACTCACTATTAAGTGACTTTTCTAGGGTCATACAGATATTAAAGGTCTAAGACCGGATTGAACTCAGAGCCACCTAGGTATTATGTTAAATACTTTACAGATATCATCACATTTCATTCATACAACAACCCTGGAGGTGTGTACTATTACAATTCTTACTTAACACTTGAGGAAACTGAGGCAAAGATCAAGTGATTTGTCCACAGTCATACTGCTGGTAAGTGTCTAAAACTTGTTTTGAATTCAAGTCTTTCTTACTCCAGGTACCAATTAGCTACCTCAGAGATCATAAATATAGGAATACAGAAAAAAAATCAAAATTAATGTGCATTTGAATAGTCATGAAGGCTTTTATGAAAAAGCTGGTCTGTGAGCTGAACTTTGCATGGCTCTGAGGTATTAAAAGCATATTACTCAGTAATTACAGTTCCATAAGTTGACCAACCTAGATGCACAATGGTAAAAATACCACCACTCTGTTCATACAATGGGATTATCATCATGAAATTACTAGATTTGTCTCATATAGAAGCATAGCATAATTTGTGAGCATCTTTGAACCCTTTAATCATTATAAGACATGGGCAGTGTTTGCCCCTTCAGTTGAAAAAAAATCAAATTTTTGCTTTAAAATTCAGCAATCCAAAAGCATAATGCATAAAACAGAAATGGTATTATTATCTTTATCATCTTTTTGGAGGCCATCCAATGCCAAAGAGACAAAATGCTGCCAGGATGTTACAATCAGAAACAACAGTCTGGAATTGAACCAAAGCTTGTATGTGTCAGATTTTATTGAAACAGCCACAATAGGATGCTTTCATTTGGAAACCTGTATTTGTTCATTATCATGCCTCAGTGCTGATTATCTTAGCTTGAATTAAAATACTTTGCCTTAGAAAATAAGAGCTTCAAGATAACAGGATATCAGTACATATTAATGGAAAGAATAACATTCATCCTTATTCTTCTGGACAAATAATATTCATGAGCTGAGAATATACTTTAATTCTTGTAGGATAACCCTGCAAGTTATATTTTCTTTTGCAATTAGAGCATAAGCTCCTTAGTAGTCCATATTCTCTTCATATTTTCTGTTTGAATCTCCAGTTCCTAGTACAGTTTTTTTGACATAGTAAGAATTTAATTCATGATTTTTAATTCATTAATTCTGTCTATGTAGTTTTCCTTTTCAATGCCCATAAGGAATCAATGTCCCATATAATAAGAATTTATATTCAGTCACACAAAAGTAAACTATCAAGAGAGTTAATATTAGCCAACATCTTATGCCATATCTGACAACAAATTCAAAATAGATATGCTGCCTGAATCTTAAAAGTCATGACATAAAATAATAAAAGGCAAAGTAGATCATAATTCCTTTTATAGCTGTGGATAGGAAATTATTTTTTTTAGGAAATGTATTCTTAATCAAACATGTGATAGAAGTTATTATAAAAGATTAAAAAGCTATTCTGATTACATGAAGCTTGAAAAGCTTTTGTAAAAACAAAATTAATGCATTTAGGATAAAAAGGGATATTGTAAACTGGGGGAAAATATCTTTCTATCAAATATCTCTAATAAGAAGTTTGTATGCTCCATTTAGAGACAACTAATAAATATGTAAGAACAAAAGTCATTTCCCAATAGATAAAGCATCTAAATAAACAGTGCTCAAAAGAAAATTTATAAATTATTAATAGCCCTAGGGAGTAATGCCTCCAAATCATTAGTAATAAAAATGCAAGTCAAAACAACTGAAGTTTTACCTCACATTCAACAAACTTGCAATGCTGAAAAAGGATGACACTATATAGTATTGGAAGTTTTGTGGAAGAATGGGCACACTGGCGTATTGTTGAAGCTGTGAAAGTACAAACATTCTGGAAATCAATGTAGAATTATATAAATAAAGTAACTAAAATTTCCTTTGACTTTGGAGATTCTGTTTCAAGATGAATATCAAGGAGGTCACTAACAAAAAGAAACACTCTATATACAACAAAATATCTATAACAGCACTTTTGCAGGTTAGCAAGAAACTGGAAGAAACTAGATGTCCATCAATTAGTTACTGCCTAAAAGAATTGTGGTGCATGGATGTAATAGGACCTTACATTGCTAAAAGAAACTATGCATATGGTAAATATAGAGAAGCATGAAAAGATTTATGGCAACTGAGGAAAATTGAAATAAACAGGATGAATGCATAAAGAACAACCTTAAAACAATAGAAAAATGAATAAAAGAATTAAAAAAGAAAAAAAATGAATGTTATGAAATTATGAAGAACGTATTTGGCTTCAAAAGAAGGGATATAAGAAGACACCTATCCACATTCCTTTGCTTAAATGTTATGGGGAAGGCAGTCAAATGATGAAATACTGTATAGAGTGTTAGGTAATGCATTGTTTGGTTTCCTTTTTTTCTCTTCCTCTTTTTTCTTCTTTTAAAAATTATTTATTATGAAGGACAGATCTCATTATGAAGGAGAGGGGAATTGGTGGGAAATATAAGTTATGTAAACTCAAAAGATGTCAATAAAAAGGTATTTATAATGGAAAGTTCCCTCTTATCAAATCAATCTCATGAAAAGAGGCTACAGTACAAAAAATTACGTCTTAGAAATCATACTTTAAATCCTCCTCATACTTGAGAAAAATAGGAATATGGATAAATTAAATGATATGCAGAAAGATCATTTAGTAGCAGAATTGAGTCTACAGATCAGGTTTATATACATATATAATTATAACTACATATTTGCCCATTATTATATTTACCAGGTAAAATTAAATATATTCCTTGAACCCCCAGATTTCCCACCTTTATTTAACTTCCATTATGGAGATGAAAACAGCAGAACCAGATATAGAAAACTGGATACAGAAAAACTAAAATGAAAAATGTTGAGAAAAGCAGAATGACTTTCTTATTGATAATCAGCCTCATAATTTATCCTCTATTTCTCTCATAAGGTGTATTGTATTTAAAAAAGAAATCTCTGAATGGATAATCAATAGGACTTGCATCTTCTGAGTGATTAGCCTAAACACTACATTGAGATCTCTCTTTTTCTCTCTCTTTTCTAGACAGGAAATCAAATTGCATTTTTCTCAATTACACCAAGAGAGTGTCTAGCACTGAATGCTTTACAGATACAAATGGGAAAACTTCAGCTGTTATTAATTCCAGCTGTTGGGGGAATAATATAGGGACGAATTATGCCAAGATGATTCAGTTGCACTTTTATTTTCCTTCTTACAACTGCTGCTTCTTTAATCTCTCATGCCTCTTTATAGCAGGGAGGTAAATCTGGGCTCTGGAAGGCTTTGCCAATAAAGTGCAAACTCCAACTTGTTCTACCAATCTAAAACGGCTTTAGATATAGGTGCAGTGATCATCTTTATATGTATATGTGTTGCTTGAGTTCCAACCCCAATAAATTAGGTGAGACACACGACCAACTTAATCACAAAATGATGGAGTTTGTGTTTTGGTTTGGGTTTTTTAGTTTGTTTTGCTTTTTTTTTTCTTTTTTTTGGCTTTTGCTGATACAACTTTCAAAGGACCTCTGCTAAGTGGCCTACAATGTAAAGTATGATCTGTACCAGTGGAAGAAGGAATTACCATCCTTACAAAATTGCCGATACATGAAGTACTAAGCATTCCCATTTGGAAATAGTTCTGCATGGACAGAACCAGAGATGGACAATCTTGTTCGACAAGGGCCATGCTTTTTAAAATGTCTCATCAGTTAATTCCAAAGAATAGGATGAGAATTTTATCTCTAGAGTGTTGAACTTTGAAGACTAAGTTCAAATTTTACTTTAACTATAAGTATCTCTATGTCCCTAAGAAAATCATTTAACCTCTCTTAGCCTGTTTCATTATCTGTAAAATGAAAGTCGCAGACTGGCCAAACTAAAAAATTCTTTCAGTTCTCAATCTAGGATACTATGGTGATGAATGAAACTTTTCATTCGGTGGTCAGATAGAATGATAATCACAAACTCATGTACTTTAGCTCAAGGTTTGAAGCAGATTACAGAATACGAAATAGTTCTATATTTCAGAAGTTGATTTCATCATTTTGCTGAAAAGGAAAAAATGAAAGAAATAAGTATTACAGATGTAAAGATCTTTGCCTTCGGTGTTCATTCTAAATAAGAAGTGTCAAACTTGTGGCCCACAGCAAAGTACATTCTTAACTCAGTTAAATGAAATTGAGAAATGTTTGGCAAAATTAACAAAAGTTTAAGATAAATAGTGTTAATTTGTGTTTTCTAAATTCACCAATAGCAAAAACAATAATAACAATAGCTCATTTTTATGATATAGTGATTCAGTTTATAAAAGACTTTTCCCACAAAGTACAATACGTACAATTATTTTCCTTTAAGAACTTAGATGCCGGGAGCCAAGATGGCAGAGTGAGCAACTCTTTGTGTCCTCCTCTGATCTTCTCTCGTATCAATAATAAAATAAGCCTCTGAACTGAACTTTAAGTCAATGAACACAGAAATATTTGGACTAAGAAATTCTGCTTGCTGAAGTTACCTTTGAAGAACTTCATAGAGGTCTGTTTCAGTCAGGCAGAGGAGGTGAACAGTTTGCCCCGCCTCCCGGAGACAGGGCAGGAAACTGGGCAGAGCTCAGCATGGCAGAAACTCAAAACAGCTGGTGAGTGTATCTGAGGCACTCCAGACACTCTGCCCTGATTGTGGGCAGGTGCTCTGGCAGATCTGCCTTTTGTAAAAGGCAGTTTGTAACCCATTGCAAACACAAGGTCCTAGCCCAACCAGCCCGGCACCAGAAGTTAATTAGCGGAATTGCCCCAGGGTAAACTACCACAGCTAGCCGCAGCTTCTCTGCCTTGCACAGACCCCAAGCTTTTAAAAAAATAAAAATAAAAAATGACTAAGAAGCAGAAGAGAGCTCTTACCATAGACAGCTTTTATGGAGAGAAAGAAAGGCAGACCCCAGATTCTGAGGTTCCTAAAGGGAAAGCAACCCCAGAGGAAGCCATCAAGTGAGATATAACCTGGTCCACTTTTCAAAAAGCCTTTCTGGAAGATTGCATAAAGAATATCAAAAAAGAGCTGGATGATAAATGGGAAAATAAACTGAGATCAGTGCAAGAAGCTCTCCCAAAGAGATATGATAAGGACACCAATTTATTGAAAAACAAAATTGGTGAATTGGAAATAGACAATACATTGAAAAATAAAATTAGTGAAGTGGAAAAAGAGTGCAATGAACAAAATATTCAATTAGCGAGTTACAAAAGGAGCTAAAAAAGGTAACTGAAGAAAACAACACTTTAAAAATGAGAATTGAACAAATGCAAGTGAATGACTCAATAAGACTTCAAAAATCAGTCAAACAAAAACCAAAAAATGAAAAAATAGAAGAAAATATGAAATATCTCCTAGGAAAAACAACTGACTTGGAAAATAGATCTAGGAGAGACAATCTAAGGGTTATTGAACTTCCTGAAAGGCATGATGAAAAAAAAGAATCTAAACACTATCTTCCAGGAAATCCTGAAAGAAAACTGCCCTGAGGTTATAGAATCAGAAGGCAAAATCACCATTGAAAGAATTCACCAATCACCTCCTGAAAGAGACCCCAAAATTAAAACCCCAAGGAATATCATGGCTAAATTTCAGAACTATCACACCAAGGAAAAGATTTTGCTAGCAGCTAGAAAGAAACAATTCAAATACCAAGGATCTATAATTAGAATCACACACAATCTGTCAGCCTCCACATTGAAGGATCAAAGGGCCTGGAACCAGACATTCCAAAAGGTAAAGAAACATGGATTACAGCCAAGAATAACCTATCAAGCTAGAATGAGAAATATCTTCCAGAGAAGAAGATGGTCGTTTAATGATATAGGTGAATTTCAACTATTTCTAATGAAAAGAACAGATATGAACAAAAAAATTGACCTCCAAATACAGAACCCAAAGAAGTATAAAAAGTTAAAAAGGAAAGGACTCTTGAGAAGTTTATGTCTACTGTTGTGATACTTAAAGATAGGGGCTATAATTAGATATTACTTCAATAATATGAAAAAGAAAACTAGGGGGGGAAAGGAGAAAAGAGGGAAAAGGTGGTAAAATAAAATTTTTTAAAAAGGAGGTAAAAATAAGGTAAAATCTCATGAAGAGGCAAAGAAAACCTAATATAATTGAGAAAAAGAAGGGAGGGAGATGAGCATTGTGTAAATCTTACTCTCATCAGATTGGGCTCTAAAAGTGTATATCAGACACTTTTGCTTTCACAGAGAAACTTGTCCTTCGCTATAGGGAAGTGGGAGGGAAAGGAAGAAACGAAAGGGATAAACTAATAGAAGGGAAAATAGAAGAATCAGGGGAAAAGAGTAAAAAAAGGGGAAGGGGCTCTAAAGGGGGGAGGATTGTTTGAGGGAGGGGTCATCAAAAGCAAAATACTCAGGATGGGGGAAGGGAGAAAGGGGAAAGGAAAGGGAAAAACTTAACTTGGGTAAATAAGATGGCAGGAAATAAAGAATTACTCTAACTGTGAATGTGAATGGGATGAACTCTCCCATAAAGTGGAAGTGGATATCAGACTGGATTAAAAATTAGAATCCCACAATATGTTTTCTACAAGAAACACATCTAAAGCATAGTGACACATATAGGATGAAGGTAAAAGGCTGAAGCAGAACCTATTATGCTTCAGGTGAACAAAAAAAAAAAAAGCAGGGATAGCAATCCTTATCTCAGATCAAGTAAAAGCAAAGATAGATCTAATCAAAAGAGATAAGGAAGTAAACTATATTTTCTTAAAGGGTACCATAGATAATGTAGCAATATCAATACCTAATATATATGCACCAAGTCGAATAGCATCCAAATTCCTAGGGGAGAAATTAAGAGAGATGCAAGAATAAATAGACAGCCAAACTGTACTAGTGGGATCTCAACTTTGCTCTCTCAGAATTAGATAAATCAAACCACAAAATAAACAACAAAGAAACTAGGGAGATAAACCAATTGTTAGAAAAGTTAGGTATGATAGATCTTTGTAGAAAATTCAATGGAGACAGTAGCGAATTTACTTTTTTCTCAGCGGTCCATGGAACTTATACAAAAATTGACCATGTATTAGGGCATAAAAACCTGAAAATCAAATGTAGAAAGGCAGAAATAGTAAATGCATCTTTTTCAGATCATGATGCAATAAAAATCATATGCAATATAAGGCCAGGAGAAAATAGAGCAAAAGTTAATTGGAAATTAAATAATCTAATCCTAAAGAATGAATGGGTGAAAGAGCAAATCATAGACACAATCAATAATTTCATCCAGGAGAATGACAATAAGGAGACAACGTACCAAAATTTGTGGGATACGGCGAAAGCGGTGATAAGGAGCAACTTTATATCTCTAGATCCTTAGTTGCATAAAACAAAAAAAGAAAAGATCAACAAATTGGGCTTATTATTAAAAAAACTAGGAAAAGAACAAATTAAAAACCCACAATTAAATACCAAATTGGAAATTCTGAAAATAAAAAGAGAAATTAATAAAATTGAAAATAAAAAACTATTGAATTAATAAATAAAACTAAGTGTTGGTTTTATGAAAAATCCAATAAAATAGATAAGTCTTTAGTTAATTTGAGAAGAAAAAGAAAAGAGGAAAATCAAATTGTTAGTCTCAAGAATAATAAGGGAGAACTTTCCTCCAATGAAGAGGAAATTAGAGCAATAATTAGGAGTTACTTTGCCCAACTTTATGCCAGTAAGTTTGATAATCTAAATGAAATGGAGGAATATCTACAAGAATATAGATTGCCAAGGTTAACAGAAGAGGACATAAGTTATTTAAATAGCCCCATATTAGAAAAAAAAAAACAAGCTATTAACCAACTCCCTAAGAAAAAATCTCCAGGGCCAGATGGATTTGCATATGAATTCTACCAAACATTCAAAGAACAATTAATTCAAATACTATACAAACTATTTGAAAAAAATAGGGACAGAAAGTATACTACCAAATTTCTTCTATGAAACCGATATGGTGCTGATAGCTAAACCAGGTAAGGTGAAAAGAGAGAAAGAAAACTATAGACCAATTTCCCTAATGAATATTGATGCAAAAATTTTAAATAAGATATTAGCAATGAGATTACAGAAAGTCATTCCCAGGATAGTATACTATGACCAAGTAGGATTTATACCAGGGATGCAGGGCTGGTTCAATATTAGGAAAACTATCAGCATAATTAATTATATTAATAACCAAACTAACAAAAAAAACCATATGATTATCTCAATAAATGCAGAAAAAGCATTCAATAAAATCCAACACCCTTTCCTATTGAAAACATTAGAGAATATAGGAATAAAGGGGCTTTTCCTTAAAATGATCAATAGCATCTATTTAAACCCATCAGCAAGCATCATATGTAATGGAGACAAACTAAAACCATTCCCAATAAGATCAGGATTGAAACAAGGCTGCCCACTGTCACCATTACTATTTAATATTGGCTTAGAAATGTTAGCTTTAGCAATAAGAGAAGAAAAAGAGTTAAAAGGAATTAGAGTAGGTAATGAAGAAACCAAATTATCACTCTTAGCAGATGATGTAGAGAACCCTAGAGACTCAACTAAAGAACTACTAGAAACAATTCACAACTTTAGCAAAATTGCAGGATTCAAAATAAATCCACATATATAATCAGCATTTTTATATATTACCAACAAAGTTCAGCAGCAAGAGATACAAAAAGAAATTCCATTCCAAATAGCAGATGATAGGATAAAATATTTGGGAATCTATCTGCCAAGTAAAAGTCAGAAACTATACGAACTAAACTACAAAACACTTTCCACGCAAATAAAATCAGACCTAGTCAATTGGAAAAACATTAAGTGCTCATGAGTAGGCAGAGCAAATATAATAAAAATGACAATTCTACCCAAACTAATCTACTTATTTAATGCCATACCAATCAAATTCCCAAGAAATTATTTTATAGATCTAGAAA
>JAJPUD010016216.1:0-23227 GCA_023553655.1 Myrmecobius fasciatus | reverse complement strand
TAGAAAAAATAGTAGCAAAGTTCATTTGGAAGAGCAAAAGGTCAAGAATTTCAAGGGAATTAATGAAAAAAAGGGCAGATGAAGGTGGCCTTGCTGTACCAGATCTAATACTATATTATAAAGCAGTGGTCATCAAATCCATTTGGTACTGGCTAAGAAATAGAACAGTCGATCAGTGGCATAGGATAGGTTATCAGGACAATCTAGGCAATAACTTTAACAATTTAGTGTTTGAGAAACCCAAAGACCCCAGCTTTTGGGATAAGTACTCACTATTGGGCAAAAATTGCTGGGAAAATTGGAAACTAGTGTGGAAGAAATTAGGTCTTGACCGATATTTAACACCACATACCAATATAAGATCTAAATCGGTTCATGATCTAGATGTAAAGAGTGATATTGTAAATAAATTAGAGGCACGCAGTATAGTTTACCTCTCAGACCTGTGGAGATGGAATAAATTTATATCCAAAGAAGATCTGGAACTCCAAATTGAACACCAGATGGATAATTTTGATTATCTTAAGTTAAAAAGTTTCTGTACAAATAAAACTAATGCAGACAAGATTAGGAGGGAAGTATCAAATTGGGAAATCATCTTTGCATTTAATGGTTCTGATAAATGCCTCATTCACTTGCATTTGTTCAATTCTTATTTTTAAAGTGTTGTTTTCTTCAGTTACTTTTTTAAGCTCCTTTTCTAACTGGCCAATTTGTTCATTGCACTCTTTTTCCACTTCACTAATTCTATTTTTCAATAAATTGGTGTCTTTATCATATCTCTTTTGAAGGGCTTCTTGCGCTGATTTCAGTTTATTTTCTCATTTATCCTCCAGGTTTCTTTTGAGGTTCTTTATGCCATCTTCCAGAAAGGCCTTTTGAAAAGGGGACCAGTGATGGTCCTTAACAACTTCCTCTGGAGTTTTGTCTAAAGGAACCTCAGGATCCGGGGTCAGCCCTTCTTTCTCTTCATAGAAGCTGTCTACGGTAAGAGCTCTCTTTTGCTTCTTCATTTTTTTTAGACATCGTGGATGTCTCTTTAAGGCTCAGAAAAATGGCAGCTGAAGTTCTTTGCCCTGGGGCAATTTCGGGGAATTAATTTAAGGTGCTGGGCCAGTGGGGGCTAAGACTATGTCTGAATTACTCCTTAAACAAGGTGTCTGCCAGAACACCTGTCCCCAATCAGGGCCTTGGATAAACTCCAGGTGTTTGGAGTTTGGAATTTGGAGTTTCTGCCCTGATGAGCTGAGTCCCCCCCTCATTTCCGGCCTGCACTGAGACCACTGTTTATCCCTCTATCCGAGTTAAACAAACCTGATATGAAGTTCTTCAGAGATTATCTGCAAGCAGTGTCCAAGTATTTCTGAATTGGTTGACTTGAAGATCAGTTCAGAGGCTTATTTTATTGTTGATTTGAGAGAAGATCGGAGTAGGATGCAGAGTCACGTTTTCACTCTGCCATCTTGGCTCCGCCCCTTATAATTTAAAATTATAATGGATTTTTTCTTAAGAAATTAAAAATATCCAGTGGATAGAGCACCAGCCCTGAAGTCAGGAGGACTTGAGTTCCAATCTGGTCTCAGACACTTAACATTCCCTAGCTATGTGACCCTTGGCAAGTCACTTAACCTCAATTGCCTCAGCAAAAAGCAAAAAAAAAAAGAAGAAATTAAAAATATGAAAAATCACAGTTTCTCCCACAAAATGGTGTTTAGCTTAGAAAAATCTCAAATCACATTCTTCAGTTTGATAATCCTACCATGCCAATAAAACAACCTACTACTGTAAGATATGCCTAAGATAACCAAGTGCCTTAATGACACCATAGATTGGGCGGGGGGGGGGGGTGCTCAATATGGATGCAACTTTAGCAGCTCTCCTGAAAGGGCTCAAACTGTGCCAATCTATGATTTGCCCCTCATTTCATTTCCATGTGGTGCTAAACCCTCCAGACTGTTGCAATGCTTGAAAACTTGAGCTAAAGACCCAAAGATGACTGCCAGTTCTCCTTATTGTCTCAGGTTTTCAGCATAGGGTCAGTTTGGATTTTTAACAAGCTGTGAGCTGGATATATTCTCAATCAAGGTCAATTGTTTTCAGTGATATTCTGGCCTTATATTGGCTTTCAGGTAACAAAAACTGACTCTGTCTTCTGTGACTGAACTCTACAGCTGAATAGCTTTTAAAGTAACTTAACTAGCTTAAATATAACAATCCTGGTGAGATCCCAGTTATTCTTTTAGTGAACAAAGGTTATTTCTTTTTACTCTCTCTCTTTGTCTCCAGATCACAAAAAACACTGAAAAGAGAGAGTGAGCAAATTTGTATGGCCATCCCTGTGCAATGGCACCTTGTAACCAAGGCAATAGGGATATTGAATCCATTAAATTTATTTTACTGCAAGACAATAGTCTGGAAGCTGTGATTTCCAAAGAATCTAGTACCTTCACTGTGACCCCCTTAATTAACTTTATTTCCCAAGTTCTTCCAAGAGAATGCAAAGACATCGGTTTAAAACACTGTCTAAATGTGCCCCTTCCTGGCTATCAGCACGTTTGCTTTCACTGTTATCCATTAGAGGCCCTAAATTTGCCCTTCAGTTGACCTGACTGATTAAAGGATTTAAAGCTAATAGAGAAAAGCAAACTTGTATAGCAACCAGGACAAACTGAGATAAGCTCCCCAAACAGAAGCTTTCAGTTTAGAGAAAACAAAATTGATTTCTTTCTTTGCTTTCTCACAATATGGGGATGGAAATATCTATCTCAGATCAAAGTGCCTGGGAATTTATTCTGGGAATAAAATAAAGGAATAGAAAAGGGGAACCAGCAAATTATTTTAACAGTAGTAAGATTCCCTTTATAGAATTCAGCATCAGAGAAACAGAAAGCTGTAAAGGGTTCCTCTAGGCCACAGACACAAGGCAAAAGTGTGATTTCTTTTATTGGCTTCATTTCCATGCTAAAGTCATCCTCTCAGTATCCTCCCAAATTCACTATGGCCAGAGGCTTCATTCTATCCCCTGGGGACTATCTGTAGTTTTGCCTACCCTCAGGCAAGGCTAACAACTATTTCTGGTTTTTTGGTCCCCTTACCCCACCTTGTTCCAATTGTCCCTAGCTATGTAGATGTTATTATAATCATTCAGAATCACAGAATGTTAAAACTGAGAGCTGATGATCTAATGGAATCTTATTGTACAATTTAAAAAATTACAAAACATATGGTTTCTAAGGAAACTGGAAATTCCTGTATGAACTGATATGAGGTGAAGTGAGAAGAACAAGGAGAATAATATATACAATTAAAAAATTATGAAGTAAAATAATTTTCTACCTCCAGATAAAGATAATGAACTCAAAATACAGAAGGAGCCCCCTTTTTTGACCATGGTCAATGAGGGAATTTATTTAACTTGATTATGCATATTTGTCATGAGAGCTATCTTTTTTTCTTTTTTCTTTTTTAGGAAAAGGAAAGAGAGGAAGACAAAATAGATGTCACTTGGATTATGATTGTGGAAAAAGGATAAAATTGTATTTTAAAAAAGGAATGAATGTGACATAAAAAATTTAAGAAGAAACTAATTAATCAATCTAAGATATTAATGGATTATAATAGCTTAAAATATAGTCCTTTTGTGTAACATTTGTGTTTTAACAGAGACTTTCCATTCCTTAATTCAATTCAACAGTTACCTACAATGCACAAGGCCCTATGCTAGATTCTGGCTTTGCAGAGATTAGATCTGCTCTCAAGAAGAAGCAGAAGGAGAAGAGGAATAAGATAGTTACATCAATAACTATAATACAAATCAAAATAAGAAAAATGCAAAGAGTCATGCCAACATTTTCTCAAGGAAAAATAAAGAATAAACAACAGGGTAACACCATGCATTGTAACAAGTACATGAAGATATACATGGACATAGGGATGATTTTTTTTAATGTTAGGTAACATCGGGCCATGTGTACTCTTACTTCACCTCCATTCAGGAAGATCTAGTTTATAATGAGAACTTTTTTTGTAATGCACAGAATCAAAAAGTTTAGAAGTCACCTCAGGACTGAAGTCGTCCAAACTATCTCTGAATAAAAATTAACTCTACCACATTTCTCTACTAGTGATTATTAATCTCCAAAAATTTTGCTTGAAAAATTCTACAGAGTTCTCTATCAAGATAGCCCATTACACTTTGGCATAAATTGAATTATTGGGAAGTTTGCCCAGCCAACAAATCTCAATTTTCCTCTTTGCAAGTTGTTCTTAGTTTTATAGCTCTTAGTTTTGCTCTCTGAAGAAAGAACAAACTTCTCTAATCCTTGTTCCACATAAGAGTTCTTTGGGTAGTGAAAACAATAGCAACAGCAACAACAACAATTCCTGTTAGTGGGCAGGAGCCTTTTAACATTCAATTTAGCATTTCGTTATTCAGAGTTCTTTTGCTCTAGAATACTTCCTTCTATCTGTTATCCTCCCCCATTTTCTATATAACACTTAATACATACACGTGCACACAACAGTAATCTCACATATTGGAAACTTTCACCTTCTTATTTAATTGGCCCCTTAGTTCCTATGACATCTGACATGGTAAACTAATCAGACATGCCTGAGTGAGATCTCCTTTCTTCCCTGAAAAACACTTGGCCCACTTCCATCCCTGAGCAGTCCTTTAGTGAGACAATTCAGTTGTGCCTGCACCCAGTTGGGAAGAAATGTGAGAAACAGACATAACCTTCCTCCTGCTGTGGCCTGAAGCCCATCTTATCCAAGGTCATGAATCTTTACTATACTGCAGATCATAAATGCATCCTGTCCCTTCAGAGATCCATTTAGTTTGTTTAGTAGATGGCTGTAAGTCTGATGAATCATCTCCCCAAGTCACCTCATATAGGTTCTGCCACAAGACTTTCCATTGCATGAATTAAAACATACCCAATAAAAGCCTACTGCTTTTAAGTTTTTGACTACTTTTTGTTTGGTTGGGGTTTTTTTGTTGTTTTTGTTTGTTTATTTGTTTTTTGCTGGTTTGTTTTTTTTTTTTCTGTAGAAATCCCTAAATTTAAAAGGCAGTGAAAGCAAAGATCCTCTATGGGTGATATTAATATGAATCAAACTAAAAATGTTTTAATTTCTGAGAGAGAGATCTGAGTGGTCATAGAAAATCCCTAAATCGTCCATATGAACTCCAGAAAATATCTACTAGATAATACAGATAGAAAAAATGATGAAGAAAGTCAAAATAAAAATAGTACTAAATTTCTTCATTCAATCCAGGATAGACAAAAGATGACTAAAAGTGTGTGGGTATGAGAAGAAGGATCACATTAGAAAAGGCAGAAACCAGAAAAAAAAAGCTACACTGAATGAACTTGAAGCCTGTGAAATTTCTGACCAGGAATGTGTATTCAAACCTAGCTCTCAAAGGAAATACAATCTAACTGAGAGAAAGACCATAAATAAGTATGATAAATAGTAGAATGATAGAAGTGTAAAGAAATACAGCAAAATGCTACGAGAAATTTGAGGAAGAAATGTTCGCTTTTACATTTCACATTCAAGAAAATTTTCATGGAAGAAATTAAAACTAAGTAGGATCTGAAAGGACAGAGGAGGTGGTGCATTATGATTAGAATAAGACAAGATCAGAAATTTGAATAGGAATGATGAGAATAAATAACTCAGGCAAGTTATAGGCTCTGCAGCCCTAGACACATTAGCCAACTAACTTATTTTTCACCACAGTTTCATGGAACTTTCCTCTGAGAAAAATCAGTCTACCCCTGAAACTCAAAAGTGGGGCAACAGTATAGACTAAGCTGGTAGAGAACTAAACTCAAATTCATCTTGAAACTTCTAGAAGCTTGTATGATCTTGCTCAAGTCACTTAACTTCTATACTAAATTTCTTCTTCTGAATGAGGAAATCAAACACAATGAGATCCAATGTCTCTTGTGCCTCTAAATCTATAATATTAGAAGAAGTGGTAATACTTGCTTCTGTAAGAGAAAATGACAACAGGACTATTAATCCTTTAGCCTAGGATCTGATCTAGAAATATCAGAACAAACTTTTCCATTTACCATAATTTCTAAAAAGTCATACTGGTAGAAATGAATGAGTGATAATAGAAGGCGTGCAAAAGGAATTACTTTTTTAACTAATTTAAGAGAACTCATGAATGTATGGCAGTTTAAAAAACAAAAAACTTTTTTTATCATAGCTCATTCCTTAAAGTAATATAAAATTATAAGGTGCTGATTTCTTGAATTCTGCAATAAAGTTTCATTTGAAGTACAAGCCATAATACAATTAGCTGCCTTGGGAATTTCATTTATTACCATTCCAATTAACACTTTGAAGCATTTTGACAGGATGCATAGAAGCATGTGATACCTTCCACTTAGATTATACTCCACCAGCTATATAACTAAATCAGTGAATTTTTATCTAAAATAAGTTTGCAATTATCTCCACAGGGATTTTAAGAACCACTTTATGTGGTGAAAAGAAACATTAATCCGGGTGCTTAGCCCCTGCTTAGTTATTAATTAGCCCTGGGAAGGGCTATATTGTAGATCATGGCAGGACATCAGTTTAAGAAAGTAACTAGTTAACTCCTGTGGCTGTTTTTTAGTGCAGAATGATCCTGGTGGCAGAGGCAATCGTTATAAATAATATTAATTGCATTAAGAAGAAAACCTATAAGGGGTCAGGGTCTCAAGAGTTTTTCCACTGACTTCAAGAACTCTTTCCATTACATGAGATACTGAGTGATTTTGCCATTTCCTCCCCCAGATCATTTTACAGATAAGAAACTGAGGCAAACATGATTAAGTGTCATGAAGATAGATTTTCTTGACACAAGATCCAACATTCCATCCACTATACCACCTAGCTGCCCCATAACATGCATAAAGATACTAAGTAAAATTATAGAAGCTCATGAGATCATTAAGTAAAGAGTATAGAAGTAGAAGAGAAAAAGACTCAGGAGTTTATTTCAAGGGGAAGCTGTGGAATGGTGCAATCAAGACAAGATCTCAGGAGCTTATGTATGTAGCCAGGAGCTTTTCCTGATCCATGCTATTATCCTCCATACCAAATTAAATGAATTTAAGTACTTTGTATTTAATTGTATCTATTCTCTATATATTTAATTATAAACTAGAGATACAAATTAGAGAAAACTATATACAGTTCCTGGTCTCAAGAGTTTGGTCTAATGAGGGGGAATTATGCATTAAAGGAAACTGGAAGTGGAAAGTGAGGTATATTGTTCCTGTGTAGTTGAAACCAATTAGAGTTGTAGATAAAATGTGTAGAGTAAGTTGGATCAAATCCAACTTCTATAAAGAAAAGCTGTGGGAGGAATTTCATGTTCTACCTTTCCCCTTCCCCAGTTCTCCCATTATAAGGGAGAAAAGAAATACTCAAAATCACTGAAATGTCCCAAAATTTTATTAATAGATTTAACTTTGAAAATCCCATTCTATTCCACAAAAGGGATTGAAAATACTTTTTAATAAAACTTTGTATTGCCTTATTTCTATATTCATTTCTTTGCTAACAACTTAATAGATGCAGACTGAATATAACGTTGCTTTTGGGTATATCTCTAATATCTTTACTAAACTGCCAATGGAAAACTGCCAATGGAGAAACTAAATTTGGATTTAGCTTTTAAAGTTAAAAAAGAAAAAAAAAAGAATCTCTCCAACAGATTTTTTCTTTCTTCATGTTTTATAATATAGAAAAACAGTTAATTTATTATGTTATCTGTAAGTGCCAACTTCCTGATATCTTCTTTTTTTCCCAACTTTTCCCTCTCCTACTATTGGAATAGAATTTCATTTTAATGATATATTCAGAAATAATCATAGCATAAATATGTGGGATATGTGTGTTGTGCATTATAGAAGAACATATCTAACTACAGAACAATAAATTGGAGACAAATTTGAGACCCTTTGTGTGCTCTGATTTACTATATAAACATGAGTTATTGCTGTTATCTTTTGTTGATTATGGTAATAGTAATAATATTTTGGTGGGTTTTTTTTCAGGTGATCTCAGTTAAATAACTTACCCATAGTCACAAAACTAGTAAGTAACTGAAGCTGAAGTTGAATTCAGGTATTCCTGAGTCTAGGTCAGTGGATTATCCATTGTGCTACCTAATTGTCCCTGGGAGAAGTATTACATGTAAAAATTTCCAAGTAAAAGGCTCAAAAAGTTATTTTGTGGAGTAAGGGTATACCAGTGCAGCAATGAATACAAACATTTCAATTTCTCTAAAAGGCATATCTGATCAAATTGTTAGGAAAATAAAAGAACCAGACTGATCATAGATAATTCGTTGTTTTGGTTATTTTTAGAGCAACATAAGATTAGATATTCAGTAAGATAATTCATTTTTAAGGTGCAAAATCATTGGTATAGGGAGCTATCTGCTAAGATAATTTTACCAATACAAGTCAACAACTTTTCAGCAATTCAGTGTTATACTTATCTGATAGAGCCAATACGTATCAGAAGTGAGACTTGAACCCATCAGATTTTACTTACTAAATGAAATTTCTAAACCATTAAGATTGTCCCTACATTATACATTTTATATAATCAAGGTTGATCCTCTTGATAATATCTAAGTCAAAATGGAGGAAAGTTACCAAATTGCTTATTTTAAATTTGACTTAGTTTTTTGAATACGGGACCTTAAATCTTATGTGACATTTGTTTTTTTGGGGTTTTTTTGTTTGTTTTGTTTTGGTTTTTTTGGTTGTTTTTTTAAGAAATGGAAGAGTAAAAATATATACAGAATTGTCTCACATTTATAAGAATTCAAGTCACTCTCCAATTGATAAATGGTCAAATGATATGAACAGACAATTTTCAGATGATGAAATTAAAACTCTTTCTAGTCATATGAAAAGGTGCTCCAAATCACTATTGATCAGAGAAATGCAAATTAAGACAACTCTGAGGTACCACTACACACCTGTCAGATTGGCTAAAATGACAGGAAAAGATAGTGATGAATGTTGGAGGGGATGTGGGAAAACTGGGACACATACATTGTTGGTGGAACTGTAAACAAATCAAACCATTCTGGAGAGCAATTGATAACTCAAAAAATTATCAAATTGTGCATATCCTTTGACCCAGCAGTGTTTCTATTGGGCCTATATCACAAAGAGATCTTAAAGGAGGGAAAGGGACCCACATGTACAAGAATGTTTATGGCAGCCCTTTTTGTAGTGGCTAGAAACTGGAAACTGAGTGAATGCCCATCAATTGGAGAATGGCTGAATGAACTATGGTATATGGATATCATGGAATATTATTGTTCTATAAGAAACAAACAGCAGGATGATTTCAGAGAGGCCTGGAGAGACTTGCATGAACTGATTCTGAGTGAAATGAGCAGAACCAGGAGATCATTATACACAGCAACAACAAGACTATATGATGATCAATTCTGATGGACATGGCTCTCTTCAACAATGAAATGTTTCAAACCAGTTCCAATTGTTCAGTGAAGAAAGCCATAAACACCCAGAGAGAGGGATATGAAATGTGGACCACAACATAACATTTTCATGTTCTCTATTGAGGTTTGCTTGCATTGTATTTCTTTTATCAGATTATTCTTTCTTGTAGATATGATTTTTCCTGCACAACAATGATGTGTGAAATATGTATACATATATTCAATTTGTCAAGTATTTTCGCGTGATTAACATGTAGTGGATTTCCTGCCATCTAGGGGAGGGGTGGGGACTAGGGGGGAAAAATTTGTAACAGAAAGCTTTGTAAGGGTCAATACATATATTTTGCAAATAAAAAGCTATTAAAGACAAAAAAAGAAATGGAAGAATGTGAGTAATTTAATAAATTGTGCCTCCTTCTTGGAATATTTTATTCCTTAATTTTATCAATTCATATCATGTTTTCAATAAAAGACAAAGCACTCATTTATAAATTATCACTGGAAATGTTATTACATGCTTTTGTGCACACAAAAGTGCCTTTTTTACAAAAATTATAAAAAGCATTTAACTTGTATTGGAGAAATAAATTCCCATAAATCATGAAGTTGATTCTTTTAGAGTTTATTTCATTAAAATCCTTGAATGTTCAAAGAATAATTTATAACAGATTTCTACAACATAATTTGTTGATATCCAGTTATTTTTGTCATGACTCTTCATGACATATTTGAAATTTCCTTGAAAAAGATAATGGAATAATTTGCCATTTCTTTTTCTATCTCATTTGAAAGATAAGGAAACTGAGGCAAAAAAGGGATAAGTAACTTGCCCAGGATCACATAGCTAGTAAACATCTGAGGCCAGATTTGAACTTGGTAATATGAGTCTTCCTGACTCTATCCTATGCTGGCTAGGTATCCTAATGCGTCTCAGGTTTGTGTAATATTCTTTTCATTTTTTTTTTTGATTTCTCAGTAGTATTTTATTTTTCCAAATATATGTTGAGATAGTTTTCAACATTCATTTATATAGATTTTGTGTTCCTAATTTTTTCTCCATTCATTCCTACCTCTACTCCTCCCCAAGACAGTAAAGCAATCTAATACAGGTCATAAATGGATAATCATTGTGAACATATTTTCATATTAGTCATGTAGTGAAAGAAAAATCAGACCAAAAAACCAGGAGAAAGAAAAAAGTTTTGTTCTGTTCTTTTAAAAGAGAATGCATTAATGTTCTAGCTTTCCCACATTCCCTCCAACATTTGTCATTATCTTTTTCCTATAATTTTAATCAATCTAAATATGCAGTATGTCTATTGATGTTAGTTGCTGAAAAGAGAATCACTCAAACAATACTGGGCTACTCTTTATCAGTTTGACTAAGATGATGGGAAAAGATAATAATAAATGTTGGAGGGGATGTGAGAAAACTGGGACACTAATATGTTGTTGGTGGAGTTGTGAACTGATTCAACCATTCTGGAGAACAATTTGGAACTATGCCCAAAAGGCTATCAACTGTGCATACTCTGATCAGCAGTGTCTCTACTGGGCCTATATCCCAAAAAGGTCAAGGAAAAAGACCAATGTGCAAAGAATGTTTCTTGCAGCCTTTTTTGTAGTGGCAAGGAACTGGAAACTATGTGAATGCCCATCAGTATGGTTGAGTAAGTTCTAGTATACAAATGCAATAGAATATTATTGTTCTACAAGAAATGATGAGCAGGGTTATTTCAGAAAAGTGTGGAAACATTTATATGAACTGCTGCTGAGTGAAGCGAACAGAAGCAAGAGAATACTGCACACAATTATGATGGACTTGGCTCTTTTCAACAATGAGGTCATCTAAGACAACTCCAATAGACTTGTGATGGAATGTGCCATTTGAATTAGGGACAATGAATGTGTAGTATTTTTTGCTTTGCTGTTATTTGCTGCTGCTGCTTCTTTTTTCTTGTGTTTTTCCTCTTTTGATTAGGAAAATATTTAACCTATATCATATTGTTACTGTCTTGGGGAGGGAGAAAGGAAGGGAGAGAAGGAGAAAATTTTGGAACACAAGGTTTTGCTCAGGTAAATGTTTCAAACTCTCTTTTCATGTATTTGGAAAAACAAAATACTATTTTTAAAATGTTGGATTTTTTTTTAATTGTCCTTTAACCTTCTGATACCATATAAAGAAAAGTAAATATATCATATATACCAACATGAGTTAAATCTACCTCTTTGTTTTGGGGCAACTTGAGTATAGAGACCATTTAATGAACTTCTAAGCCAACCAATTGAAATGTTAGTAAATTGAAGGAAAAAATCGTGATAATTTTTAGATGTAACTCTAATTAAGAATACATCTATATATCTATATCTATATACATATATATGTATATATATATCTGTGGTTGAGAGAAGAAACTTCAGAATGCTATTGATAATGAACTTACTATTTTTTCTTTTACCTAGGCTTCCTACACACCACTTGAATATCTAAAAAGAACTTTTGGAATGTTATGATGAAAGCACAGAGTGTAGTCCCTTCCAGCGATTTTCCAGCCATCTCTATACCATGTCACTTACTGGCAGTTTCCTTTCCACCAAAATCTTGGACTCCATCTATGGGGCTCTTGAATATAATGGGGGAGTTGGGAAAGAAGTCTAAATAATGTGTCTTGAACTAAATATCCAACTGGCCCAGAAGAGACCAGTTGTAAAGCAAAACAAAACAAAAACCCTTTTCAGTAAATGGAATGAAATAGGAACTGATAAACCAGACTTAAGCAAGCTTTTTCAGACTACTTTTGCTTTTAAAAATGTTCACTATGCTTAGTGTTTGAGATATTTCTTCAAATTCATCTTCCACCACTCTTCATCATCTACAAGAAATTGGAACTCAGCCACTCTGTATATCATTTAAGTGGAAATGCACATGCATTTTCTGGTTACTTAACTACAACTAAGATTTTGCTTTTATAGAACAGAAATCTATGCAATTCTCTGGAAACTCTTGCCGTTCTGGCAACTCTCCTGTTTTTTGTTTTTTTTTTTTTTTTTTTTTTTTTTTCTGAGCAGTAAACCTAATGGAAGTGATATCACTAGCTGTGGTTAAATCTTTGTTTACTGACTTCTCTGCTTTAATACTTAGATCTCTGCAAATTTTTCTTATTACCAACACTTGATCTTTCTTACAAATACTGACAATACATATCTATTTGTGTGTTTTTTATCAGAAACTAATCATGAATTATTCAGTCTCTGCTTAAACCAAAATTAAGCTCTGCGTATCAAACAATAAAGATCAGGCTTTCTTGGCAATTAAACCTAAGTAGTTTATCACTTTATAAAACAAATTGGCACATCAAGTATTGCTCTGAATGTTGCTGAATTTCTTCAAAAGAAGAACACATTTTTTTTATTTTTTTATTAAAGCTTTTTATTTGTATAACATATATATGGGTAGTTCCCCAACATTGATCTTTACAAAGGTTTCCATTACAAATTTTACCCCCAGTCTCCTCCCCTCCCCTAGATGGCAGGAAGTCCACTACATGTTAATAATGCTGAAATACTTGAGAAGTTATGCAAGAAAAATCCTATCTACAAGAAAAAAAAAAGAATCAGAGAAAGGCAACACAATGCAAGCAAATGTCAATAGAGATCATGAAAATGTTACGTTGTGGTCCATATTTCATTTCCCTCTCTCTGGGTGTATATGGTTTTCTTCAGTGAACAATTGGAACTGGTTTGAGACAATTCTTTGTTGCAGAGAGCCATGTCCATCAGAATTGATCATCATGTAATACTGTTGTTGCTGTGTATGATGATCTCCTGGTTCTGCTCGTTTCACTCAGCATCAGTTCATGCAAGTCCCTCCAGGCCTCTCTGAAATCATCCTGCTGGTCGTTTCTTACAGAGCAAAAAAAAAGGAGGTAAGAAGAACACATTTTTTGAAAATATGGAAAAATGCTTATTTGTGCATAATTATATATGCATAAATCATATTAATTCTGATTTATAAACTACATACAATAATTTGTGCAATAAGAAATGAAAATATCACAATAATCTCTGAAAATTTATATAGCTTCTACAATGATTCTTTTAACACAGTTTAAAGACTTTTCTCCAAATAATATATTATTTTATGTTTTGAATTAGCTTTCATTCAAAGGCGGAGTAAAAACTTGAATAGAAGAATACTTCCTTTAATGAAAATAGAATTTAAATACTTATCCATCAACTTCTCTTGTTAAAGGGGGGTCCCTCTTCATCCTTTTTTTTGCCTTAAAGGGTTCTACTATAGGACGACAAGTACAGTTATTTATTTTATATTATTATCTCATCCAAATTGAAAGTTCTCTGAAGAATACATTTGGCACTTTTTTGTATTTCCAGATTTTCCTCATCCTTGTTAGGACAATTGGTACTGCCTTCAAAGTCTAAAAGAAGTATACTCAAGTAAATTAAAGAATCTGGAAGATAGCCTATGCTGGTCATGTCTCAGTTTGCTAGATTCACTTCCAGAACTGAGTGGCTGAGAAAATTGGAAGCAGTTACTAATAGTACTTTAATTTGGAGCTGAGAAAATCATGCAATATTAAAGCATATGAGAGATGTTATCTTAATTCCCAAATAAAAAATTCTGTTATTTCTCTAACATATAACAAAAGTAGATAAGTAAAATCAAAAATATATCCCTTAGGTTCACAATTATTTCTCGAATGAGAGTTAACTCATTATTTCATCAAAAAAACAGGGCTTTCAAGAACTCCTAATGAAAACACCAGAGCTGAATATGACACTTGACATTCAAACACAAGACTAAAGAGCAGCATAAAAGTAAATATGAAAGAATAATCATAAGGATCTCAATAAAGTAAAACTGTTTATATTCCTATAGGGAAAGATGATATATGTAACTCCTAAAAACTTTATTACTATGGGAGCAGTCCTAAAGAGTTTACATAGACAGAGGGTATGGATGTAAGCCAATTATGTTGGAGTAATTTCCAAAAATCATGAAAAGATGAGAAAAAGGGATTCAATGAGAGGAAAAGGAAGAGGGAAGTAGAATGGGAAAAATTTTATCACAAAAAATTGCAAGGAAGAACTTTTTCAATGGAGAGGAAAATAGCTGGTGTTGTTTGCCCATAGATGCAGATTTACAGAATAGGGGAGCTAAGAAATAAGGAATGTTGATGGGGTAAACAATATAATCAAGCAAGTAAATAAAGATATAATGGGGAAGAAATTAAGATGGATTAAGACAGAAAAGAAATAATGATGAAGAAATAAACTTTAATGTGAATGAGAAAGTGAGAAGGGTAAGATGTTGTGATCAAAGAATGGAATTTAAAACTTCCAAATTTTGAAACTGGTGCAATTGTATGAGACAGTGTGATCTAAACCATGATCAAGTCAGTGTTTAGCTGGAGGATTGCTAATGATACCATCAACATGACTATTGAAGCTCCCAATAATAATAGTAGAGGACTAGATGGAGAACAAAACTTAAACCAGTGTTTAAATCACTAGTGTGGTGGATAAGATCAACAAGAAGGGAGAATGTGTGTAATATATTTCAAAAGAGAAAAAGACATTCAGAGAATGGTAACAAATAGTTCAAAAGTAGCAATGGTGAGGAAAAAAGAATGTTTATCTTGGCCCCAACTAGTTCTTGAACTAAGAAGACAGGGAGAGTTGGGAGATAATTACCTCAAATGGGAAAGATGGTAAGAGAGGAAAAGTATTTGGAAAACGCCGAGTTTCCATTACATTGAAAGAACAAAAAAAATGGCACCCGTTGAAAAGACAGAAGTTATTTATTAAGAATATAATGAATGTTCTAAAGGCAAATTGGAATGGATATGATAGAGTAGATGACTTGGAGAAGATTTGTCTGTTTAGAGTAAGGATTTAGATGGAGGTAGTATGTTCATGATACATCCTTGAAATAGTAATGAAGGATGATAAATAAATAGAGAAAACAGAAATAGTAGTATGACCTATTGTTGGAAGAAATTATTGTATCAAGAATTACAAAAAGATTTAGAATTCCAGTATTGTGGTGTGAGTCTTTCCAAGGTGACTTCCCCATGTAAGTCTTGCTCGTAGATGGAAGAGGATGGAGGAAGTTTGTATAGGGCTGGGAAAAGGAAAGTGGCTCTAAAGAATCTGGCTCAATCATTTCTATGTGGATAGGCAGAAAAGAATTAAATCATTATTATTTCACCTTCTAAAAACTGTCATAATATTTATAGAAGTTGGATCAGTACCTTTCTAGAGGTAGGAAAGATCATATGCAAAGGAGATTTCAAACAGCCATTTTTCAAAAGGCAATTATGTGAAAATAGTATAAAAAGAGAGGAAGGAAAGACTTATTGTAAAGTGAAAGAGAAAATATAATGAAAGTATAAGAAAACAGTAAAAATCATATCTAATAGACTCCATTAACTAACCCTACCCATTTTTTCCAATACCAATAATTGTTTTTGAGGATGTTAACTCTCAATTCATATTATTACAAGTTATTGCAAACTTAACTATAATATGAATTTCAACTGATACTAGCAAAGTGCTTTGAGATTACTTATACTTGAAACACCAAACTATAATTAACAAAATGTTATGCAAAACTAACCTATCATAATATTTTTAAAGCGAATTGGTTAGCAGTAAATAACTGCACAAATTCTCATCTTTAGTAACCCTTTGTTATTAAATAGATTTTATTGATCTTTTCTTCTTGTATGTCTTTTCTTTCCTTTTTCCAGAAAACTATTCTTTATAATAAAGAATTAATAAATTTTCATCCATATTTCATGGTTTGCATCCAGGGCTTATACTGGAAGCCTGAACTATTCAAACAAAATATATTCTAAGGAATCTCCATGAAAGTAGAATTCTGCAAATATTGATGAAAACATCAATGGTCAAAAAGGAATTTGTTTTGGTTCAAAATGCTTTAGATGGTTGGCTTTATTTTTCTCCAAAACTCCATATCTCCATCTCTGTCTTGCTCCGTCTATCTGTCTCTCATTGTTTCTCTCCATTTCTCTCCATCTCTCTTTGTCTCTCTATCTCTTTCTCTGTCTGTCTCTCTCTCCTACTCTTCTTTCCATATCTTCATATAGCCACATTTATATGTATATACATATATGCTTGTAAATAAATACACAAATCACAAATATACATATATACATATATGAATGCATATATGCTTTATTAAGAGAATTCCTCTATTAGCTTCTAATCTGTTTTTAGTGCTCCATAAACAATAATTGTTATAATAACTCTTTTAATAAGGACAGTGTGGCCTATTCTGGGTCTACAGACAACAGTAGTGAGTAGAGAGATGAGACAATCTACAATCAGATTGTTTATGAGGAATCATCTATTTCAAAGCCCTCATTGTTCCAATGAATAAAATAACTTTTGTTTTACCTAATTCGTGACAGAGTCAGAACCAGGAAAGAGAGAGCAACAGTACCACATTGGACAGCATTTTGCAAAACTGCTACCTTCACTACTGAATTTATGAATCTAGAAGATTTCCTATATTTCAGTAATATTTCTATGCCAGCCATGATTTCCCAAGAGCATAGAAGGGAAAGAGAAGTGACAAATTAATTTTATGACAAGAAAATGACTTCCTTAGGTATAGTTTCTTTTTGTTTTTTTTCCCCTTTTCTTTTTGGAGCAACAACAGTGACAAAGGATGTATGACAAAAGTTGCTTTAATAAGAGAGGGAGTCATATGCTGGCTTTTGTGTTTAGATAGCAAGGGAAAGAGTTATGGAGATAGACAAGACAGTTTCTGAGTTCAAAGTTTAGCTTTGATTGTTTTGTAAAAAAAAAATGCAAAGAAAAAAGTTGAGCCATGTGTCCTCAAATAAAATACTCCCTCTGAGCTCTGAAGTTTCTTAGCTGTTCCAAAAGGGGATGGTGCTGACAAGTAGTAAAATACACACAATGAACCTGTTATCAGATATTCCAAGTGAATTCTAATTTTCAAAATAAACCCTTCTGAAAAACCAAAAAGATGTTTTAAAAAGAGGCTGCTGATTCAAACTGAATAGCTTCATTTTTTCTCTGTTTTTCTCTCCTTGTATAGATGATCATTACTATTTTTACATTCTATTTTCAGCAGGAATTTGAGTTAACCTTTTGTTCCATCTGTAGCCTGCCTTCTGAAGCAGCAACACCTCCTTTTCATTATCTCTTTCAGAAACACTGAAATTTGCAAAATGTGCTGTTTCCCCCACTTGCTCTGTGGAGGAGTTTCCAAACTAGCCTTCTGAGCATAAAGACTTGACAAAATAAGTCAGACTTTTAGAACAAGTTCTGGAGCTATGTTCCCAATCTTCACTGACACTGACAGGTGGGGTAACCAGAGGGAGACCATCAAATGACCTCAGGGCTTTGGAATTAATTTAAGAATTAGGGATGGTTGCTAGTACTATGGTTCATGAGTTCCCCAATGTATTTTCCTATTGATTATCAGTTGCTATAAATTAGTCGATCATATTTAATTAACTTATAGAAAACAGTATTTATTTATTTATTGCTGAGGCAATTGAGCTTAAGTGACTTGCCCAGGGTCACACAGCTAGGGAATGTTAAGTGCCTGAGACCAAATTTGAACTCAGGTCTTCCTGACTTCAGGGCTGGTGCTCTATCCACTGAGCCACCTAGTTGCCCCGAAAACAGTATTTATTTATAAATATGGTAAAGGTTTTTTTTAAAGTTTATACAAAATACCTCACAAATATTTGTGACTTAATATCCAGGGCCAAGTGAGATAAAGTTTAGAGAAATTAAGGAGTACAAGGACAACTTGCAGGTCTTAGTTACTAGAAGTTCTTTTCTCTTTTCTGAGGATTAATCATAAGGTTCTTTTTAGACATTTTCTACTATAAGCTTTTCTACTGGAATCATTGTGGAGTTGTCAAGTTACTTTTCCTCAGTGTATCTGAGTTTGTTCTCAAGTTTTGGTATAAACAGTACTGCCAGTCATGGATATTTAGAGGATGCTGCAAGTATGTTGATTCAAATTCCAAAACCTCTAATCTCCAATGTAAGCTCCTCTTCTAACCAAAAAAGAGGGAGGGGAAAACTGTGGATAAAGCTGGGGCTCTTTTCCTCCTCCCCATCCATAATAATTCCTCCTCAGGGTTTACCTAAGGTATCAAGACTTCTCCAATTACAAATATACTTCTTGAACAATATTATCACACTTCATTCAATAACTTTCATAGATTTCTAATGCAATCAAAGAGTTTTTCACCTGGTATAATGTGTTTTGACTTATTGATTGATTGAATCATTGATTAATTGATACACTGAAGATAATTAGACTTTTCACACCTATTTTGTACTTCTTCTTGGATTAATAGATGTTTTAATTACTTTAACTGGGGATGGGTGACTTTATTGATAGTCTCAGTCAACCTCCAGCCCTAGAGACTAAAATTTGACTCTGTCCAATCCCAGAACTATCCACTGATTGATTATGGGTGATAAAGTGATGCAAAAATATGCTTTATTTCTCTAATACCTCTCCCCATCATAATACAATGCCAGCAATTCTTACCATTATTCATGATTTTGCTTACAGCATCAAATATACAAAATATACAAAAATCCAAATGGATGTTCACTATGCTTTGTAGTGAGGGATAAATATTGGATTTGAAATTAGAGAACCTAAATTCAAATTTCATCTTTGCCACTTATTCCCTCTATTATATTGAGCAAACAATAATAATCTCTCTGGGCCTCAGTGACCTCATATTGAAAATAAAAGAGTGAGGTTAGATAATCTTTAAGCTCCCTTCTAGTTTAAAATCTAGAATCCTATCATATGTGGGAAATAATAGCCATTATCAATCATTAACCTGTTAACTCTATACATGTTTAGAATACTACCAGCCAGAACTTGAGTACTACAGGTGTATTCTTCAAATTCCTATAATTTGCTCCATGAGGTATATATATATATATATATATATATATATATATATATATTTCATCAGAAAGGTGGATTCGGAGTAATGACTACTGAAGCCAGACATCCAATAGGAAATACTGGGATAACAGCAAGTCACTTGACCATTCATTGCATGAGATGTATAAAATAAGAGTGTCAGTCTCAATAACATTCAAAGTCCCTCTCATATCTAAACATGGAATTCTATCATCCTACAATTTTCAAAAGTCGGGCCAAAGATTGTTCAATGTATCTATTGTTCTGAAACCAATCTGGCTAGCTAAGTTTTGGGTTTATTACTAGAATGTTGTTTTCTAAATATCAATATTTTTTGGCCACAGCAATTAACAAAGATCACCTATTAAGAAATAGAGGTCTTTTATCTTAATTGGTGGAAAAAGTATCAGCATCACAAAAGCCATACTTATTGAAAGTGTTTAATTAACCTCCCAACAAAATTTGTCAGATTAGCTCTTGCAAATATCAGAACCCAGAAGACAAGTGAGTATTGAATGAAAGTAGGGTTGCCACACTGAGTAAATTGAATCTAGACAGTAAAAATATGTTAATAACTAAGAAAGAGAAAAATAAGATCATTAAAAGCAAATCTGAGCTTTCTCATACATTTGATCAGAGTCAGCTCTGGTTGAATCAGAAATATAAATTTATAAAACAAAGTACAATATAACTTTAAAAGGCTTCCTACAAGATTATTTTTTCCTACTATGTAACACAACTGTACCTCCCTTTTAATATTATGGATTCAAATAAGTCAGCTGTAAGGGATATGAGATCACAGATAACCACTTTGTAGGAAGGTATTTGACGTTTGACTAACTGATTTCCATTCTCACTTTTGATGTTGTGATCTTTTTAAGAAGTGTGAACAATTTCTTTGATTGAATTGAAAGGGGAACTTGAATTAGCTAGATGAAAATTGAACAAATCAAGTCAGTGTGTATCTATTAAGTGCCTAGTGGTCTACTGTGTGCCAGGCATATGATAAGCATTAGGGATGCAAAAGGAATTTAAAAAAAAAGCAGTCTTTGTTCTCAATGACCTCACTCTAGTGGGTGAGACATGATTATGTACATGGTATTTGTTGTTATTATTCAGTTCTTTCTGACTTTGTGATTAATTTCAGATTTTCTTAGCAAAAATATTAGAATTTGTCATTTCCTTCTCCAACACATTTTATAGATGAGAAAATTAAGGCAAATAAGTGACTTGTCCAGAGTCACACAGCTAATAAGATGGAGTTTTCCTGACTCCAGAGCGTGTCCTCTGTCAACTGCACCACCTATGTGTCGGATTACTACAGAGCATTTATAAAACCAAGAGGAGAAATTCAACAGAGAAAACTCACAGACATGACAGGATATTCCAGAAATATTTCTTGTAGAATTTTAGCAGGTTCTTGAAGTAAGTGAAGGAATCCAGTTGACAGAAATAAGGAAGAAGAGCATCCCAGGCTCAGGTAATAATCAATGAAAATGCTCAGTCAGGAGACTGAAAGTTATTTGATAGAACAACAAGGAATTTAATATCACTGGTTCAAATAATTTTGGGGGTTTTGTCCTGCGTTTTCTAACAGGATCAATGACATCAAGGAATTATGTCTTGACTCATTCATGATTGGATTTAAATAAGGCAGAAATACATAAAGTCATCGGCCTTACTTTCTTTTCCAGTCATCAAAACCCAGTGGCAAGACAATGCCTGGTTATAACCCAGAATGCAGTTGATGTTGTTGACATCTTTGAGGTGTAACTAAGCCCTAATCACTGCACAATGGCTTCTTCAACTGTTTTCATAGTTGTTGGAACAAATTGTTCTCATCTACCATTTCTCAGGGGAACATCCTTGAGAGAGACATCTTCCTATGTCATTGACAGATTTGAAGCCTGTCAGTTACCCTCTACCTGGTGTAGCCCATCTGCCAAGATTGTTTTGCTGAGGTTTGGCAACTGAAAATGCTACAGCTTCTTAAAGATACAGGTAGAATGACCACATGGATACCCTGAAAAGGGCTTGGCAATCCCTTCCTCCAGAAGTGTAGATTCAAAGAGTAGGTCAGAGATGGAGAAAGTTGGGGGGAGCAATAAAATCTAGTAAAACTGAAAACCTAGGAAAGTACCAAATTAAGAAGAACTGTGAATGCCAGAGGATTTTATATTTGATCCTAGTGATAATAGGATTTATTTCCAGAGTCCAGAATCTGACCAACTTTGTATCAAAAGTTATCAGGGAAAGATAGATGTCTCTCCCCTCATATACTACCTTCTAATCAATGATGATATCTATAATAACATTGGAATTACTTTGTCCAGTAGTTCCCATCCATCAGTTTGGGAGTTCAGTTTGAGAGCAATCAATGCACAGTTGAAATGTAACAGTCAGCAAACAGAGACATGTGTTTCTAGTCAAACAAGGATTGAAAGTTAATAAGTCACTTGAAGGAGGAAGCAGTTTCACGCAATGTGATTCCTAGCAATAAAAAATAAACCTATCTATGCATTCAAGGGAGAACAAGCTTTGGCAATTGAAAGGAGAGCTTCAATTTGCCAGTTTGGAAGTGGAATGAAAAAGTAAGCATTCTCAAACATTAAGAAGCAAACTTATCAAGATGGAGCAAAGATGGCTCTTTCCCAAACCCCTCCAAATAAATTTAAATAATGATTCTAAACCAATTCAAGAACAGAAAAAACAGGAAAAATCCCCTGACAGAAAAGGACAACTTTTCAGCTCAAGAAAACCTAGAAAGTAAGGAGAAAATGTCTGTCACCCTGAGGCAAGAGTGGCATATAGCACAGTTCAAACTGCACCAGCATAACCTCAGCCCCAGAAATCCAGGAACAGATTTTGGAAGTCACTGACTCAGCACCACCAGCAGTATCAACTTTTGCGCTCTCAGAACACAATTGGTCAGAAAGTAATTGCAGTGGTCTCTTTGCTAGCAGTAAGGCAAGATTCTGTTGCTTTGTCCATACTTTGTCCATACTTGAATCTAGGTCACAAACCTCAGTGGCAATCCTAGGATGAAGAGGAGCACTAGCATACCAGAGCTTGTACCCACAGCGAATGAAGGACTATCCTCACAGTTCCATGGCAAAATAGTGCTTGTGGTCACTCAAAGACCAGAGTACAGGGAAGGAGAATAGTAAACACAACTCTCTTTAGATCACTCCACCTTGGAAGAACTAAAAAGTTACAAATCCCTAAAAGCATCTCTGAAAATCGTTTCACAAAACCCAGAAACTTGGGACAGCATGCACTCCAACCTGGAATCCTACTTTCAAAGAGTGAAAAATCAAGTAATAGGCTGGGGAAATGAGAAAATAACAGCAAAAGATTCTGACCATAGGAAGCTATTATGATGGCAAGGAAGACCAAAACACATACTCAGAATATAATAATGTAGAAGCTCCTACATCCAAAACCTTCTAGAAAAATTAGAATTCATCTCCAGCAATGGAAAAGCTCAAAGGGATTTTGAAAATCAAATAAGAGAGGTAGAGGAAAAATCAGGAAGAGAAATGAAGGTGACATAAAAACAAATACAAAAAGCTAATGAAAATAAATATACCTTAAAATACAAGATTGGTTAAATAGAAAAAAAAAGGTACAAAAGGTCACTGAGGAAAATAATTCCTTAAAAATTAGAATTAATCAAATGGAAGCTAATGACTTTAGGAGAATTCAAGAAATGATAAAAACAAGCACCCTAATAATTAATAATAATAACG
>JAJPUD010016215.1:0-34793 GCA_023553655.1 Myrmecobius fasciatus | reverse complement strand
TTTTGGAAAAAGAACAACTTCAACAAATTATGAAAGGGTATACTCTCTAGATATATTATTTTAAAATGCTTTTTTAAATGAATGCATTTTAATCTGGCATGTAAAGTTCTAGCTTTCTAATGCCCATGAAAATCTTAAAGGCATCAAATAGTATTTGTAATAGCATTTGTGTGATCACTTTAAGTTTTACAAAGTTACAAAGTCTATGGCCATACCACCCTGAATGCAACCGATCTCCTCTGATCTCGGAAGCTAAGCAGGGTCGGGCCTGGTTAGTACTTGGATGGGAGACTGCCTGGGATATATGTGTGTATGTATGTATATGTAATATACATGTATTTCTATATATGCACATATTTTCGCCTTCATTCAGTCTTCACAATAATCCTAGAGGTAAGTACTATTATTATCCCTCTTTTATAAATGAGTAAACTAAGGCCGAGAGAGGTTCTGACTGCATACACTTAGCAAGTATATAGCATAATTTGAATTTGGTTCAAACATTCTGCATTATTTCATTTATTTGCCTAACAAGATAAGAAGGAGATAGATGCTGGTTCCATTATTTCATTGGTATAAGGAATTATTTCTAGAGATAGAGAGACATATATATATATATATATATATATATATATATATATATATATATATAAAACACATGCATTGTATGTATAAATACACAATACATATGTTCATGCACATGCCTTATACTATAGTATAATAGAGATTTGAAAGAAGAAAGAATTAGTTTTGGTTGAGGCAAGGTTAAGTGAAGGAAATGATATTTAAGTTGGGACTTGAAGCATCAATTAATTGACAAACATGAAAAGGGTATAGGAGAAAAGTGTGACTAACAACATGCTGTTGGAAAAGTAAAGGACCTGTTCAAGCAACTCTTTTTGTGCTATTGTCCTATGCCAACTAATTAGACATTAATAAGAATTCTATGAGAGAGGACAGGACATGTAGATGCAGGGGAATCTTACAAAGGACTCTTTTGTCTGAGTTTAAGTCAAATTGCAAGGAATTTGTTCATAATGTCATACAGTTAAACAAGGAAAGGACTATAGAAGTCATCTCATATAAATTCCCCATTTTATAAATGAGGAAATAAAGGCCCAGATAAATTAAATGACTCAAAGTCACATAAATAGTAGAGTCAGAATTAAAACTCAAGACCCGACTCCAAGTACATCACATATTTTCTTTATAATACTGTCTCTACTGGAAGTACTTCAATTTTAATCACTACCATACAGTTTAATGTTTATTGTAAGCATTATTATTGTCTTTCCTTATTCATTCTGAAAGCATCCCTCCATTAAGCGTTTATTTATGAGATAATATTTGCAAAGAGGGCAGCTAAGTGGTACAGCAGATAGAGTGCTAGGCCTTAAGTCAGAAAAACTCATCTTCATAAATTCAAATTTGGCCTCAGATCCTTACTAATAGTGTAACTCTGGGCAAGTTACTTAGCCCAGTTTGTCTCAGTTCCTCATACAAAAAGTGAGGAGAGCAAGCAATTGCAAACTACTACGGTATTTTCAACAAGAACACCTCAGATAGGGTCAAGAAGAGTTGGACATGTTTGAAAAACAAATATGTAAAGAACATTGAAAATCTGTATATAAATACTATATAAATGTTAGCAACTTATATTGTTGTCAGCACATTTAAAATTCTTGGAATAGTTGTTGGTTTTTTTACCAATTACATTTTTTTTTTTTGGCCGAGGGTCACACAGCTAGGAAGTGTTAAATGTCTGAGGTCACATTTGAACTTGGGTCTTCCTGACTTCAGGGCTGGTGCTCTATCTACTGAGCCACCTAGCTGCCCCTCTTGGAATAATTTTCATAACTTCCTTGCATTCATGCTTAGTTTATCGGCAGGTTATGGACTACTCAGGTATATTTAATTGGACAAAAATTTAGAATTATCAAGAAATATGTTCCCTATTATTCATTTTTTAAGAATCTTTCAAATAAGGTAATCATGCAAATGACATATTGACCCATACATATAAAGAAACATCTATAGACATGCATATCTATGTATGCAGAAATTCCATATACATAAAATTTTATTTAAATTGTAGATATGAGAAAACTTCACAGAAAAAATACTTATATGATATAGATATATACTTAAATATGAATTGTGTCCATATCTATCTACCCATCTAATTAACCAATGAAATTATGTCTGCAATTTAGATAGATAAAAGACAGATAGGAAGGTAGTAGGTAGAAAAGAGTAGGATAGAGAACTGGCCCTGGAATCAAGAATACCTGAGTTCAAATCTGATCTCAGACACTAATTTGTGACCCTGGTCAAATCAATTAACCTTCATTTACTTTAATGCACAAGAGGAGGAAATAGCAAACCACATCAGTATTTTTGCCAAGAAACCCCATGGATGATATTGTCATGGTATAGCTGGATACAACAATGATTGAACAGCAAAAGGCAGATTTCATTAGTGAAAGAATTCAACCAATATTTTTATCTAAGGCAAAAAGTATACATGGCCACAAATTAAGGCCTGAAAGGGAAGAGAAAATTGCCTTGAAGAAAGTGCACAACTCCTTTAATGACCCCATGCTTTTCATGGAAAGACTAATCTTTTTAATACCATCATTTTTATCAGTACTACTTTATGATAATAATACAAAGAAAGCAACAGTTTCCAAGGAATTAAAAATGAATTCCACATAGATAGGCACATAGTGAATCTTAGCAAGTTGTAACATAGAACAGAAGATTAACTTTGAAGAAGAAAAAGAGCAAAAGATGATGTCAAGGAAATATATGATAGGAAAAGAACATAGACCAGTAATGTGGCAAGGACTAGGGATGACAGGCATACTGCCAGCAAGCTCCACCAGCACCTTCTTGAAGACAAGAGAAAGCAAATAATGACTTTGGGACATTGGAGAGACCCTCTGGAATAAGCAACTTCCAGAACATAAATGAATATCACTTCCATTGGTTGTAATCTGCTTCATTGAGAGCTCTGGTGAACTCCCAAATTGATTAGACCAGAGTTATTTGAGTATGTGAAAGATGGCTTCTGATAAGGAAATTCCCTTTACCAGTGAAGATCAGCAATTATTCTATAACTCAGAATCAGAGAAAATTTTCTGGAATACTAAGAGTTTAAGTGGCTTGATCAAGGTCAGACAGTAAGTATATGTCAGAGGTAGCACTTAGTTACTGTTATTTGCTGGCTTTCTATCATCTATTCCATACTGCATTTTAAGGATTACACACAAAAATTTATGTATGTGCTCATATATACAATGTGCACATATGTATATATACACATGTAGGTACATGCATATATGCATATATACATATGCAGTATTGCAACATGGATTGCACATGCAAACCAGGAAGGATAGGAAGTGGAATAGATCTGATTAATAAACATTTTGGTTTTAAAATACCAAATAATAAAACTATGCATTAATTATTAGTTATAGAATAATTAAAATATTGTAAGTTTCAATTATAAACCATACAATACCAGATATTACTAAAAGGGTTTTGTTGGTGGGGCAATACATATCTTATAAGTCTTGTGGATCATAATTGTAAATCAATGTATACTTATAATTATACTTATTTTGGCAATTATACTTATATTGACAAAGCCTAGAAATGCTAGTTCATAAGGGTTCCTGGCTGAAAAACTCAACTGATCTAGTAATCACAAACAGACATTGAATTCTTTGTATTACATTAGGCACTGTGGTAGCTACTAAGAAGTATGAAACATAGTCCTTTGCCCTCTGAGAGACTATAATTTTACTTAGAAATTTTACAAATAAAAAGTTAAATAATAATGCAAGGTCATAGATGTCGCAGATTTTGTTTTTATTCTACTTCATACATACAGGTCATAATTGCTAATATGTTAAAGCCTATTCATATCCTCCATTATATCTTTCTACTGCCCTTTGAATAACCTTTAATTTTGATTCTTCTAAGATGATGATATTCCATGGTCTCTACCTACTATTGCAGGAGGCAAATTATAGTAAGCATATATATATATATATATATATATATAAAGACTTAAGCCTCTCTTACCTTCATGTCTTTGGCCAAGTACTCCTTAAGACCTGACAAACCCTCTCCTCTCATTTTCAGTTCTTAGAATCCCTATTTCCCATTAGAGTTTAGCTCAAATATTGTGCTCTGCATGAGACCCCATTTCCCAACATCTGCTCATACTTCCCCTCAAAATTAACTCACACTTACTTTGTGCATATTTCGTATATCTTCATATTTACACGTTGTCTCCCCAAATATAAGCTCCTAGATAGCAGGGTTTGTAATTTTCACCTTTGTATCCCTAACTCTTACAGTAAAACCTGCCTAATAATAGGTACACAATAAATGTTTGCCAGTTGATTGATTACTATAAGTCCTGAGCTTTGTAAAGTGCTACCCAAACTCTTCTTCATTATTATGATGCCATAGCAAAAAGAAAGGTTATCTCAAAAGCAGTCCTACCCAGGTTCACCTCTGATGTGTGACTTATAGTCACTCTGTCACCTTAGGTAAATTATATAACCTCTCAGTGTACTAGTCAACTCTCTACAACTATAAATTGCAGAAATGGAGCCAACCTATAATAGTAGAAGGAGTTTTCTCTCCTAAGAGTTCCTTCTACTGATGAATAGTCATGGCAGGCCCTATACTTGAAGGAATTTTCATAAATGTTCTTCCTCCACCAAAGCCTTTCTATCCTACCTCATCATTTTCCATGGGGATTCCTTAGCAGAGATAATGAAGTGGTTTGCCATAGGACTTGCACAGGTCGCACAGCTAGTAAGTATTTCAAGTCCAATTTGAATTCAGGTATTTCTCACTCCGAGACCTACCTTTATCAACTAAGCCATCCAGCTTTCTCCTATGTCACCCAATCTTTATCAATGACAAGACCCTTATTAATATTTGCCATTCTTTCATCATTTACAAAGATATCATGTCAGTACATCTTTTTTTCTTTTGTTTGATACATACAGTTTGGACCACCAGCTACATCATAAATTCCTCAAAAGGTCGTGTCTTCTAATAGTTTTGAGTTAGTTCTTCCAAGAATTCTTCCCTAACTAACTTCTTCTAGGCACTATATAGAGTTTTTAAGAGTTACTTGGGTCACTGAAATGAGTCTAGCTATGATTTATGCTAACAGAGGACTCTGTACAAAATATCAGAGCCAGAATGTGTAGAGGTATGTGGGTACTTGCATGGGTAGATGTATATACTTACACCTAAGTATACTTATACCCAAATATTCTTGAATAAATCCAGTTCTCAGGCTAGTACAATATACTGCCTTAATAATATATATGTTTTTGTATGCATATATGTGTGTATATGTGTACATAAACATATATTTATGTATATATATATAATTTACAGGTTATTTTATATATTTATATGTGAACAAATATGTATATATCTTGAAGAAAGCAATAGACTATGTTTATCTCTGATTACCACTATTCCCCTGGAAAATGGAATCATTGGTGTTCCTCTCCCTGGTTCTGAGGTCTTGCTCTCTATCCATACTCTATCCACTGTATAAATCTTCCTTCTGATGAGTGACATAAAATTATAGGGAATGAGGAGGAGCCCTACAGCAATAGTGATGTAATGAGCAGAACCAAGTATTTTGATATACAAACATGATAGCTCCAGTCATATATAGGCACAATCTATTTCATTAAGCATGTTACTTCAGGTTATATACATGCTTACATACCTGCATAATAAAATTACCCACACATATATTATATATATATATGCATACACCTGTACATGTATATAATTTGCATGTATAGACATATATGCATATGCATGCCTTAATTAGTATATATATTGTGTGTGTGTTTGTGTAGCTATTATGATACATATAAAGAACTTCTGATAATGGATAATAATATTCTACCTACTGTTATGTAACTATTATGTTATATATAAATATGAGGCAGTGGATAGAGTATTATTCTTCATTATCAGAAGTTCTTTATATATCTACATCTACATCAATGTATACATATATCTTTTTATATTGAGTTCATGTTAAGCCTTTGGGTGAGTCAATTTATTTCTCCGTGCCCTAGGCAGCTCTGTAAGACTTTAATTTGAAGAGAAAGTGCCAAATTGCATTGGGAATTTCCTCATTTTAGAGATACCTATCCCAATAAAATCTTGGCATATGTGTCCATGGAATCATAAATATGTATATACATATATATGCTTTGAAAGACAATGAAATTACTCAAGTGTCTATATGTATATATGAACACATATACATGCATGTATATATTTAGAAGACATCCACTACACTTTATAGCATCAGAAATCTTGAGCTGAAAGAAATATCAGATGCCATTTAGTCCAATATCCTCATGTCGCATAAGAGAACTCAAATCTAAGTCAGAGTGCATGCATACCTGTGTGTATTATATCAAACAGTTATATTGCTGCTTTGTTGCTTTATATACATATACACATGAAGATACATATGCACAAGCATATAGTAACATTTCGAAGAGCACATATATTTCATGTCATAGTTACTTCTTTTGAGATATCAATTCCAGTGAACACAAAAAACCTGAGTCAGTCAGTTAGATTTTCTCTGTTGCTATTACTCAGTGGTTGATGCCTGAGGTATGGTCATTACCTCATTAGCTAAAACCTGTTTGTGCCTCTGGAAGTAATTCTCCAGGTTATATCAGCCATTGCCAATGTACATTCAACAGCTGACATCTGGTTGTTATACAACCTCATTTTTAATCAGAGGAAAAATAAGCACCTTATAAATCAACAATAACAATTCATTCTTCAGCCTTGAAGAGGCAACATTTTTAAGTTGGAAGTAAAATCAGACACTCTCATAGCTCAAGAAGAGCCATGTTGTTCTGTAATAATATTAACCGTTATCATCTGGTGCCAGATTCTTTGCAGAGTAGATTGGGGGGATTTTTTAACTTCTTCCAGGGAAAATTAACTTTCCAATACTGTGTGTATGTAGAGCATAACAAAGTTCTAAACTGGTGGAAAAATTAAAAAAAACAACTCTCTCCAAGAATGATCCTTAGAGAAAGAGAATGAACATAAGAAAAGCAATAAGAAGTAGATGGAATGAAGTATAAATGGAATTCTGATGGAATAAGAGATTTGTGTCACAGGGACAGATAACTACACACAGAAGATATGGGTTGACATCTAAGGATTCTAGAATGTATCCAAAAAGGCTACCATAAATTGTGTTCTCCTTCCACATAACAGCACTATTTATTCATCTTATCCATTGAAAGTTTATTTTAAATAAATTCTCCTTCCCCTCCAAAAATATATAAAAAAATACTTTGTGGAGTTCCTATAAATAATAGATTTTTAGAGTTAAATAATGGACAAGAGCAGAGGGAGAAAGGAAATCAGGAGGTATACTCCAGACCAGGGAGAAAATACATGTTTTCAAATGAGATTTGAAATGAGAGAAAGTGTCAGGAAGGTCAAGCAATGCATGCAGCCTGTAACAGGCTGAAGTGCTGGTGGAAGGCTCTTATATTAATAGAGATGGGAACAGATGGATAAGGAGAAGAGGAGAGAGGAACAAGGTCCATAGCCAATTCTCTTCTCAGAGTAGCACTGCACTTTGCAAACACCATTGTATTAACCTTTGTCATAGTTCTGGCAACTAGATGCATCCAGAGATAAACATTCAATCTCTACTATCCAATTTTTAACTCTTACATGGATACCCATCACACCCACTATCCAATTTTTAACTCTTACATGGATACACTTATCTTAATTTAGAGAAAAGAAGAGCATTTTGATCTTTCAGTGTTTTCAGCCTTCTAATATGTCAGTTTCAGTAATTTAGTAGAAGTAATATGCTTTCTAATGTGATTGAATTTATAGAAGTGCAAGATGAAATGGTAAGGAGTAAGGACTAGGTATTATGAACCAAAGTTCAGATCCTGGTTCTACCATTAACTAGCTGTATTGAGGTATGACTTCATTGTCTTGACCCTTTCTTACTTAATCTATAAAATAAGACATTTAAACTAGATCATCTGTGAGATCTCTTTCAGCTTTGAGATTTGGTTTCTAAAGACTGATGGCATAGCTCAGAATACACACACACACACACACACACACACACAAACATACAAATGAAGAAAATGTAAATAAAGTGGTCTTTTGCAATACATTATTTTCTTCTCTTGAAACAAAGCAATATATTTTTAATCATCCTGTACTTCTCAAGTCAATGAATCAGTCAATCAACTAATTAATTAATCGATGGCAGTCAATGAATGAATAAGTTGATTTCACAGTACCTGTAAAGTTTTATAATTGTTTGGCACCATAACATAGTGGATAGTTCATTGGATTTAGCTTGGAGTCCCCTCTCTGGGCTTCTGTTTTCTTCCTTTTTAAAATAAAAAGATTGATCCAGCTTTAATGTTGTTTGATTCTGTACTGCTTGTACATATAAATCATCCTTTTGTAGAAGATATGGGCTATATGTTATCTACAATTTGTTATGTTATTTAAAAATTGATTTATAACCATGTTACGATTCTGTTACAGTAATAATCACTTGTTTACTAAGTTTGTTAATTCATTCCTTCCTCTCATTGGAGATAATTTACTTCAATTTTTAAAGATTAATGGAGCACTTGAAAAAAGAAACAGACATACAAAGAGACAGAGTATAAAATGAAAGAGAGAAATAGGGAGAGAATTATATGAGTAAATGCTAATCTTATCAAGGGTACAACATCAATCAATATTTTCACATGGACAGTTATTTAAGAGACAAGATCTTTCTTAAATTAATAAATAATTATCCTCACAATATAATCATAAATAGGATCCTAATGAATACTTATACATCTTCTAACCAAACGTTATTCAAGTTCTATCTTTACAAGCTATATATTTAAAACAAACAAAATAGCCACTTATACAAATCAATGTCTACTTAAGCAAAGGGAGAATAAAGCTGATTTTATTCAGTTTCCTATTCCTTTAATACTTAAATGGATGTTATAGCATTAATATATGTATATATATTACTTCCATCATCACTAAATATACTTTCTTCCTATTTATTAGATCCTGAGTTCAGTTCATTGTTCATATGTAGTACTTGTCCCAGATATATGTACTAAAATAAGTAATTCAATGTGCTGGCCTTCCAACTATATGACACAATTGGGAAAAATACATTTTTCATTCATTTTGTTTTTTCCTGTAAAATTATTAGACCAATCTCTTTTGCGTAATCATATATCTTGTTGAGGAAGTCCTCCAGTATTTTGGGATTTAATGTAATTATGTGCAATTGTCATCTCACAATAGTAGCATCCAGAAAATCTCACTATTATAATGTATTGCCCTTCCATTTGGATTCTGGGTAGAATATCTCCCTATTTAATACCTTTACTGATGTTTCTAAACTAAGGGTCATTGGAAAAGTTTTCCCTGTAGTTGCATGTATGATCCTGAATAAATTTAAGGTATTTATAAGAGAATATTTCTTGGATTTCTTAGGGTCATATTTTCTCTACTGAATCAACTGTTAGGGTTTTTTTCTGTGATTAATAAAAAATAAAAACAATAAGTCCTATTCTCTGCTATTTGCTTTTGCAGAAAAAATCATTTGTGATATCTGGGTCTATTACCTTGTCATATATGCATTAAGTATGCCCCCAATACATATAGAGATCATTTTAAAAAATTATAAAGATGAAGAAGTGAGTATCTAAGTCTGTGGCTCCTGGGATCTTCTGTTGTGGAAGACATAGGAAGGAAGGAGGAAAGACAATCATTTGCGATAGGTTTTTCCATTTTTTTTTCATATCTTCCATTACTTACTTAAAGTATCATTTTGAAATATTTCCTCAATGATTTCAAAACTATGTTATCTTAAGGTCATATTTGATGTTTTCATATACTTAGTAATGTCCCACTGTTCTTTCCAGTTTTGTCTCATTTCTATTTCTTCATCTATCACATTTGGGGCTAAAGCATTAGATCTCAGATGAAATATTTTCACTGTCATCTTTGATGAAAAGAAAACATTGTCAAAATGCTGGCAAATCTGTTCCATTTAGTATTTACTTGTTGTCTTTCCAGTTTCATGTATGGATTCTCTTGAATTGATGTGATTCATGTGGGTCTCAAGCCAATCTTTTTATAAAATTGTTTTGTGTCAAACCACCACCTACCACTTATTGTCAGTTTTATAAGAAAATATCACTGTTAATCTTTGACCATCCTGCTCCTTTGTATTTTACAAATGAGTTCATACTCTGAACTACTGTTTTGAACAATTTACTACTAGTCTATTTTTATGTGAAAGTTTAGAGAGCTGAAATTTGGACTGGCTATTGCAAATGAAGGGTGACAGTCAAAATGAGAGATGATGAGAAGACATTGGCAGAGGTGGAAACTGAATCAATAGCAATCTGAAAAAAAAAACCTAACACTGAGAAAAATAACAAATAAAATCCCATTGTTTCCTTTCTTAACAAGGAAGCAAAAAATAAACATGGATTTTTACTTACACGAGACAGCAGAATAGAGAGAAGTATGAAGCAAGTCGGCCTACTAGAGGCAAACAAATCGTAGAATATGTATTTATATAATATTTTTATGAAAAAAAAATGGAGCCAGTGCTTTGGTGATCATTAAGCAAAGAAATTGATTCCAAAAAGGAATCATTCACTTCCACATAGGTAAACCCACTACCACCCCATACTTTTGCTCTTTTCTGGGACTGTGAAAAGTTCCTCAATTGTCTTTTTCCAGTGAAACATCTCTCTCAACAGACACATTTGACCTTCCTACAGAGCTGTTTTCAAACAGTGATCACAGGATTTAAAGACCATTTAGCACAACCCCCTCAATTTAAAGATGAGGAAGCAGAGACTGAGAGACTTTTTCTTCAAGGTCACAGAAATAAGCAGAAGCCTTGCTGGGATTCAAAACCAGTACTTCTGATGCAGAATCCAGTGTTCAGACCACTACTTGACTCTCGACTCTCTCCCACCACTACCCAAAGAATTTTAGATATTGGCTTTAAATTATTTTTTTTGTTTTTCCTCTTCACACTTGGTTGACTAGTATACAGAAAAAAAAATTCTCTGTTGCGGTAATGTATTTGAAAATGCAATATAAGCAGTTCTCTGCAATTATAGATATCTTTTCATGGACCTTCAAAGTTGCTTTACATAAATTATGAAATTTGCACCCCTCAATAATCCTATGACAGATTATTGGGACTAATAATGGCATCATTAGTCCCATTTTGCAGATGAGGAAACTGAGGCTTAGAGGTATTAAATTACTTGCCCATTTTCACACAGGTATTAAAAGTCAAAGGTGGGATTTAAACCACATCTTCCTAGGTTTAGCACTCTGTGACAGGCTTTTCTTTAAGCCTGGAATGATTCACTTATTCCTGCTTCCTGGCTTCCTCCAAGGCTCAGCTAAAACCTCATCTTTTACAAGATGCCATTCTTGGTCCCTATCAATTGCCTTTCCTTTGAGATAATCTCCAATTTAGTGTTTATATACCTTATATGAAGGTGCTTATTTACATATAATTCACATATGTATATATTGTTTTCCTCATTAAACTGTGTTGTTTTGTTGTTAAGTTGTTTTAGACTTCAGGGTTTTCATGGCAAAGATACTAGAGTAGTTGCCATTTCCTTCTCCAATTCATTTTACAGTTGAAGAAACTAAGGCAAACAGGATTAAATGACTTACCAACAATCATACAGCTATTAAGTATCTTAAGGGCAAATTTGAACTCAGGAAGACTCATCTTTTTTTTTTTTTTGACACAGTTAATAGATTGGTAGATCAAAAGAATCTTATTTTCAGTAGAGTTTACCCAGATTTTTAGCAAAGTATTTGATTCAATATCTCATGTCTTTGGGAAAGATAGCTATATGAACCAAATAATAGTATGGATTTAGAATAGTTTGGAGTAGTCATTAGTGGACCAGATAATTTGTATTGAAATTTCCAAGGGTGCACAATGCATCTATTTTTCATTCTGTCTTGTTTAATAATTTTATAATTAGCATAAAGTTATAAATGGCATACTGATCAAATTTATAGATGGCACATATCTAGAAAGAATAGTTTTATTTTGAATTACACTCAACATACAAAAAGATGTTGACAGGCTTTGAAATGGTTGATTCTCTGTTTAAAATTTTATATTTATTTTAGCATTCTTTTCTTTTTAAATTTTGAATTTCAAGTTCTCTCCCTCTTTTCCACCAGATCCACCAGCTACTGAGAAGGCAAGCACTATGATACCAGTTATACATGTGAAAGCATGTCTATATTAGCCATATTTTAAAAGTAAAAGAAAATGAGAAAATTATGCCTCAATTTGTATTCAGACTTCATTAGTTCTCCCAAGGTGGATAGCATTTTTTTTTTCATCATGAGTCCTTTGGAACTGTTTTGAATCACTGTATTGATCAGAGTAACCAAATTTTTCAATGTTCATTATCATCACAACATTTCTGCTACTGTGAACAATAATCTCCAAATTCTATTCTCTTCCCATCAGTTCACCTAGCTCTTATCATGTTTTTTTTTTTGAGACCACCCCTCATTGTTTTTATAATACAATAATAGTTTATCACAATTATATGCTACAATTTGTTCAACCATTCCCTAATTAATAGGCATTTTCTCATTTTACAATTCTTTGCCACTATAAAAAAGAACTGCCATAATAATTTTTGTACAAATAGGACCTCTTTTCCTTTTCTTGATCTCTTTGAGATACACAGTAGTGGCATTGCTGGGTCAAAAGTTACACACAGTTTTATGGCCTTTTGGGCCTAGTTCCAAGTTGTTTTTCAGAATCGCTGGACCAGTTCACTACTCCACCAGCATTTTATGATTTCTTCCTCACCCCCTCCAGCATTGGTCATTTCTGATAGATGTGAGGTGGTACCTCAGAATTGTTTTAATTTGCCTTTCCCTAATATATAGTGAATCAGAGTATTTATTCATATAAAAATGGATTGATTTCTTCTTCTGAACACTTCTTGTTCATATCTTTTGACTTTTTTGTTCATATTTTTATCGATTAAGTAATGGTTTTTATTTTTATAAATTTGACTCCATTTTATACTATATACTTTATATGTATTTGAGAAATGAGGGATTTATTGGCAAAAATTGCCATTAAAATTTTTAATGTTACCTCATTTTCTATGGTACCTTTTAGCAAAATTATAGTTTCTCTGACTTTCTCTTTTAATTTGGCTTTTTTTTTGCTTTCACCCTATTTAAGATTCCTATTTCTGCCTTTTTTCACTTCAGCTGAAGCATTTTAGATTCTGTTTCAGCCCTTAATTTTAACTCTGTGTGTATCTTTTTGTTTCAAGTGTGCCTCTTGTACAAAACATATTATTGGATTCTGTTTCTAATCCATTCTGCTATTTGCTTCTTTTTTAAGGGTATTTGTCTCATTTATATTCACAGTTATGACTGTTGTTATGTATTTCTTTCCATCCTACGATCTTGCTTCTTCCTCTCTTTTTAACTTATCTTTCCTCAAAAGTCTATTTTGCATATAGATAGATAGATAGATAGATAGATAGATAGATAGATAGATGAAGTTTAGTAGTATCCAATTCTTTATGGCCCCATGGACGATTTCTTCCTCTTCTTTTTTTTTCCCCTATGAGGTCATATTGTTAAAGATACTACAATGGTGTGCAATTTTCTTCTCTTGTTCACCTTTTCATTGTCAGAACTTTCCACTATTACTAATCTAAATTGGGTAATCCTATACAGTATATTTCATAGTTTCATTGAACTACATAAGCCTCGCTGCCATAATAAAGTAGTGATCCAGAAAGAGCTTCTTTAATCAAATAGGTTGAGTTATTTGCCCAAGATTATAGAGCTAGTAAGTATTTGCGATTGAATTTGAATTCAGATCTTCCTATCTCCAGTGGTGAGTAAATAAGTATCTAAATAGATAGGAAGGCAGATCTTTGACAGATAATGAGTTTGTCTCAGAAGTTGTGGCCTTTGTCAGTTTCAGGAAGTTATAAGACTCTTTTAATGACCTCAAACTTCTCCCAGATAGATGTCAACTATCTAGAAAGAGAAACTTTCTAATCAAAATAGTTTAAAACAGGAATGAGATGCTTCAGGAAGTAGTGATCTTTTCCTCACTAAGGGCTTCATACAGAGCTTGGATGGATAGTTGTGGGATATAGGGTAAAAGACAATGTTTTTCTTTTGTTTTGCTTTTTTAGATATGGGTGACACTAGATGTCCCCTAATGTTTCTTTCAATTCTGAGATTTTGGGAATTCGTGATTTGCAAATGAGTGAAGTTGGATTACCCTAAAGTCAGCTCTGTGATGACTAAAGAGTTGTCTTTGACAACTTATATTGGTTTAGAGAGGCAGAGAGGAAGTTTCCTTCCAACCCCATAGTGCTTTCTTAAACTCAGTGATTTATAGGTGCTAATCTTCATTTTTCCCCTTATCTTTTGAGAAATAGTAAGGAATATATAAGAATACCTGGAACAATAGAAATTACTTTTTTTTTACACTCAGAATAATGACTATCTGGCTTTCCCAAGTCTTTTCCTCTCTATGTGAGGGATCTGACAAAGACAATCACACTATTATTATTTATAGTCTAGCCTTTTTTTTGTACCTTCTCCTAACAGAGATTAATGAAAGTTCAAAAAATTGGAATTTAGAGAACTAGAGTCTATGTAATGCAGAATCTAATTAGGCTTCCCAATTATGGATTTATATTTGTGTGTGGAGAGAGTGTACCCTAGTAACACTAGGATACAGAACAGATACCTACCAAATGAACTCACATTCACATCACAGCACAAAACAAGCCAGTACATACTTGCTAATTGATTGATAGATGACAGATTCAATACCTGAGTTAGTATTTGTTAAGCCTTGCACCAGGTTCCCAGGTTCCCAATTCAGGCTGAACACTCTTACTGTCCCATACTTTTCTACTTTGGATATTTCAGCATTTCTTTCTCTGTTGTATATGTGTCCTTAAGCTAACTTCCTCTTTTCCCGTGATGATAGATGGGACCTTTCCATGGCTATGTTAATTTTGCTTGAGTGAGAAAGAAGCAACTAACTACAATCCTTCCATTAAGCTGGAGCACTTCTAGGTCTTCTTCTCTGCCCTACACTCTGACCTAGGATCCTCTAAGCCTTACCATATATCTAAGCCAACAAGCTCCTCAGGAAGAATTGTCTGATTTGCTAATATATCTTTGTAATACATTTTGCTTAATACACCTATATTCCTCCTGGGCCTTTCCATCAGTATTCAGTTCTCATCTACAATTCTCATCTACAATTTATGTTGACTCCCTTAATTAGAGTGTGACTTCCTTGAGAGGGACTGTCTCACTTTTCTATTTGTATCTATAGCAATAGCACAGTACTATATACATAGTATAAAAACTCAATATTTGCTTTAACATTTATTTATTCATTCACACACCAATATTATTTCAATTCACCCACTCCCATATAAATATTCACTTTTATTACAAACCCAGGGGCTAGTTATTCAACCATATCCCTAACTGCCATACTTCTTAAATAGTCCTAGGGAACAATTGGCAGCTAAGGGACAATGCAGGTCCCCAAAGCCTTGGGCACTGATGTCTCCTTTGCTGAAATCAGCACTGGATACAGTGCCTAGTGGAATGACATACATTTATCTGTACAATGGTATAAAAACATGAAGTTTCTGAGAGGAAAAAAAAAAACAGTTACTTCTGGGAAGGTTTTATGTTCTCTTCTCTCTTGTTTCTAGAAGACTCTTCTTTTTGACAAGTTCTAAGGCTACCTTATAAATCTTTCTATCTTCTAGATGTACTTCATTCTCAATCAAATACTAATATAATAAGCAAATATTTATTCAGTATCCACACTGCCCTCAGCAATGAGTTACTATGGATTAGGGTTAAAGGATAAGAATACAAAACCTATATTAGATGTAGAAGTATAATATGGGATCCCTTCCCTTGCTATAACATAATTGAAGAGAGAAGACAAAGCAAGACATAAAATCAAATAAAGAAGCTTTATCAAGTTTGAAGAAATTCCAAGAAGAGAATGACTAATAAGGGTTCAAGTGGTCAATTATCATGGAAACATAGACTTTTAGAAGTCATTGAGTTTAATACTTTCATTTTACAGATGAGAAAACTGAGGCCCTAAGAAGTTTAAGTGATTTTCCCAGAATTACATGACTGATAAGATTCACTTCAAACTTAAATCTTTTTCACATCAACTCTGTCCTTATATTCACCATAGTAGTAGTATCAAATTCAAAGAGAAATGGGGGCCACCAAACTATACATAATGATCTCTGTAGATTTTATATACATATATGTATATATAAATTTAATAGCATTTTATTTTTTCAATTTACATATAAAGATAGTTTTCAACATTTATCTTTGTGAAATTTTGAGTTCCAATTTTTTCTCCCTCTCTTCCTTCCCTCTGCTACCCAAGACAGCAAGCAGTCTGATATGTTTTACATGTACAATCATATTAAACATATTTTTACATTAGACATGTTATGAAAGAAGACTCAGAACAAGAGATACATCATATTGACATAAAATTACACATAATTATCATTAACTGTTTTATTTTATTTTTATTTATTTTGTTAAATATTTCCTAATCACATTTTAATCTGGTTCAAGCCACACTTGAGAGTGTTGCATGCCCTCAAGTCACTCATTTGACACCTTTTCACTACAACATGCTTTTTCTCAGTTACTTCACAGAAATTAAGACATAGGAGACCTATCTTGAAAAATAGATAAAGTTTGGCTCAGTAGAAAGAAGAAAAAAGAAGAGAAGAATTACAATAGAAAAGGCATTGAGGTAGGAATAAATATAGAGTGTTCATGGTGTATTAACCTCAGTGTATATAGTATATATTGGGAGGATGGTGGAAAATGCAAATGGATAAGAGTAGGTGGAATTAAGGGTCCTAGGTATGCAATGATTAGATGCTGAACTTGGACTCAGAAAAATTCAGCTTCCTGAGTTCAAATTCTTTCTCAGACACTTATTAGCTGTGTGACACTGGGAAAATTGCTTAACCTTATTGCCCTCAGTTTCTTCTTCTATAAAATGAAGAGAAAGATGGAAATTACAACCCCTTCCAGTATCTTTGCCAATGAAATCCAAATAGGGTCAAGAAGGTTGGACCCAAATGAAAAACTACTGAAGAAAAACAATCACAAGATGATGAAGGACATTTAAACAAAGTAGCTTATACAGTTATAGTCATAAAAATATATTACTTATATATTTGAAAGAACCCTAAAACAAGTATCTCTCAAATTGCCAAGGTTCTAGGCAGTTCTAAATCTTATATCCCATAATCTCCCCTACCTTCTATAATTTTACAATTTTAATTTCATTATTTTGCATCTTGAAGGACTTCACTCCTAAAAGGTCTTCTTTCTTATTATAGTAAGTTTATTTATTTTTAATACACATTGCTGTATGAATCACTAAAAGGTCTTCTAATAAAAGGTAGATAAATACCTCTTGGAGATGCCTTACCTTAAACTGTTATCAATTAGTATCTTAGTAATTATGATGATAGCTCATACTTATAGAGCTACTTTAAGGCTTTCAAAATCTTAAGGTAGCTCTACAAGTGGGTCAAATGAGATTTACATATATATGTGTGTGTCTACATATATATATATATACATTTATATATATGTATATATATTATATTATACACACACATACACACACACACCACATATACATATACACAAACCCTAAGTAAAAAGGTACCACATTGAGAAAGTGTTTGGCAGAGAATCTGCCTGAATGAAAATTGTGAGTGAAGTGAAAAAATGAAGCAAGAACAATAGAATTAAATGTTACAGTTGGACAGGACCTCAGGGGTCATTTGTTGATCATGAGACCCTGTACTATATTCATTGGTGATCATCTAGCCTCTCTAAAGATTTCAAATGATCAAGAAGTTGCTATCTCCTGGGGGAGTGCATTTCATTTGGGGATAGTTCTAGTTGCTGAAAAAGTTTTCTATGCTTGGGGTAAAAACTGCTTCTCTAAAACTTCCATTAATTACTGCTGGTTCTGCCCTCTGAAACCTTGTAGATTGAATTGAATTGCTCTGCCATGTGGAAGTCCTTTAGATACGTGAAGATTTCTAGCACATCACAAATCTTTTCTTCTCATTCCAATCCTACCCCCTCTCCGTATGCCTTCTTTTCTCCAAACTAAATATACCCAGATCTTTTAACTGATTTTCCTACAATCTTTAGTTCTATTATGCTCCAAGCATCCCTCTTCTGAATTCGTTCCAGATTATTTTATCCTTCCCAAAGTGGAGCACCCATAACTAAATAGTAACATTTTAGATGAGTTCTTGCCATGACAAAGTACATTGTGATCGTTATCTCCCTTGTTCTGGATGTGATTCCTCTCTCTATGTAGCCTAAAACCTTGGCTAATGGGATTGTCATCCCCATCCTTTGTAACTAAAAAAACTGAGGCTTTATAGGTTAAGAGTTAGGCTACCTGAGATTATGGCCTGCCTTGGGCCACCACAGTGCATACCATCCCAGCATCATAAAAATTGGTCTCCTGAAGGTAATGTCAGGTTTCTGTCATGGACAACAATTTGAACTTCTTAAAGCCTCTCCTTGAATCCTTTGGCAAAAGCAATGTAAGCAGATTTCTCTTTTACATGGAGCAGCGAGATGCCTTTGTTAGAAAAGCAGCCCACACCCTTCTTGAATGCAGCTGTGACTCTTACATTAAGCCTGTGATGAAAGCCAGTACTCCCCAGGAAGGATTTTAAGTCCTCTCTCTTGTCACCAGGGTGCTTCTATTTCTGCCAAACTCCCAGGTCCACTCTCTATCTTTCTCAATCCCAAGTCATGTGGACTCCTCCTCCTCTAAGGATAACAGAGACAGGCTATAATATAGACACCAAGTTAGGAATGCAGCTGTGCAGTGAATGCTCGGAAGTGAAGCATGCTTGGAATTATTTGTCAGTATAAGGTTATGCAATTCTTATCTTGTTCGCCAGTTTTTTGAAACTTCACTAACCAAGAAGGTACAATTTTCATGTTTACCCTGGGAGAGGGCAAAAAAGTGCTCTTGGTGATCCCGTATCCTCCTTTTAAAACTAAAATACAGTTAAAATGAGTCTATAAACAGAGGTCTTGCTCTTCTATGTTTCAGTGGGGAAGATGATGCAATCCATTTTCCAAGCTCTTAGTAGTATTAAAAAAAAAAGTCCCTTGAATATTTCAGAAATGGTAACTGTTAAAAATAGTTTTCAGTTGCTGGGTAAATACCAATTTGCCACAATTGAAAAGAAAATTTTAGCATGACTGTTTACACGTATCGTGGAGAGAATATTAACATCACCTTGAAGTATTTGCCATTGGGCTATGTGTGAAGGGGGAGAAATCTATTCTTTGCATAGTATCTGAGAGTCTGCATTTGTTATCTTGTGGTCATAAATATTAATCTGAGAGAATAATTAGCTTCTTAAATTTTGCAATTAGCCTTTCAGAGGTTGAGGTGGATCCTAATAAAAATAAGCCTTTTTTAAAGCTTCTCTGCTGCAAAAGCTATAGCCCTCTCAGGTCTCCAAGGTAGTACCCATCTTTATTTAATCCTTTCCTGAAATAGGTATGCTTTGCTCTCATTCCATTTCTCTAGAGAGAGATCATCACCTTACACAACAGGGAAAACAGATTTTTCCATTCTTAAAGCCTTGTCACCATCTATTTTAGAAATCTTTTTCTGAAGTACCACAGGCTATTAGAAAGGCTATGGTTTAGCCTAGAGAAGATTGAGCTCTATCCAGGTTTATGAACTTATAACCTTTAGCTAGGAGACAAAACTCTCATAGAGACCCATTGCCTGGGCTAAACTAGCATGTTTGGATTGCATTGTTCTTCTGCAAAAAAATTATTGATTTTAACTAGTGCCATAGGCTCCAGACTCAGGAGTTAAACCTTCGATTGATTAGGAATTATAAATTAAGACAATGAAAATCTTTGTAGAAGATTTATACTAGTGCAAGATAGTATAGGATGATGGAAAGAGTTCTGTCTTAGACCCAGAAAACTATGGTTCTTATCCAGGATTAGATTATTGCTGTTTCAACTTTCTTAGCTTTAGCTTGCTCATCTGGTTAATGGTAATATTTTCATCATCTTTCTCACAGGATTTTAGAGAGGAAAATACCTTACATAGAAATACCTTAAACATGATATCATATATGCTATTATTACTCAATTTGGGGGGAAATTGAAAGGAACTTTTATATTTTTATCCTCAAAACTTAACATACTGCTTGAACCACAGTCCATGTTTAAATTTTTTTTCATTCATTCATATAATATTTTAAGGTGCTTAAAGAGCCTTATATTTATTATCTCATGTGATCTGCCAGTTTAGGGAACTCTAGATAAAACTGAAACACTTTCCCCTCTGCAACACCCACTCCTGCCTGGAGACCCAGAGCAGCCATGATAATAAAATAGGAACACACCAAGTTGCTTTTAGAAGAGAGGAGATCTTAGTGGGGTCTCTCCCTGTTCTTCGTTAAGCCCTTCAAGATCTTGTTCTGAGTCCTGATCAATAATAGTAGCACCACCTTGCATTTTTGTTTTATGCTTTTCCAGAGGTTTTCCCATCTATTATTACAATTGTCCCTCCCAAGATCCTATAAAATAGAACAGATAATTTTTTTTTCCTCTTTTCCCAGAGAAAGAAACTAAGACCCAGGAAAAGAACTAGAATACAAATTTTCTTGACTCTTAAGAACTTGGTCCTCTTTTAATGCTACTATTTTAGGCAAGATTGCTATCTTTAGGTAAGATTGTGAGCCTTCAAAGGCATTTAGGATTCTAAAAGGATTTTGCTTTGAGCTAATCCAATCCAATCTAATCCAATCCAATAAACATTTACTAGAAACCTAAGATGTTCTAGTCACTGTGCTAAGTACTAGAGATATAATTAATAAAAAGAAAGATGATCCTTACTGTTAGACAGCTTAAAATCTAAAAGGAGAGTCAATGCATGGCAGATAGGGAAGAGTTGGGCAATGAGATAACCAGGAAAGTGCCTAGTACATTAGCCATATATACCTTGGGGTTGAAAACAGAAAGAGCAACAAATACAAAGTGGAGTCAACTAGGCTATAAACTGCCTTTAGCTTTCCAAGTTATAGCTAATAGGAGGAAGTCCTTGGAATATCTGTGAGCTAGATACTTAATGGGTAGCCAACAACAATTCTTTCTATATATTTATAATGGGCATTGCACTAAAGATTCATTCCATTCATCTGCAAGGACATTCTTTGGATATAGGTTGGGCACATTCACTAATACAAACATGTACATACTCTGGCACACACGTAGAAAATCCTTGGCCTTTTTTTTTCTTCCTTTAAACTTTGTACAAGTTTCTTTTGGCCAATCTAAGCATCTTAAGTACATTTTAAAAAGAATATATGGGCAATATAAAAGTAGTAATTATTTGTAATCTATGGAAAAATCTTATTTTCAAAAGCTTTCATTTTAGTCATAGGGTCAGCCTTCCCACTGTGTCATGGCAGTGCTAAGGAGTGACCAAAAGATTAATGGTTGGTCAAGATAAAGAAAAAATTCCCAAACTGTACAATTAATTCCCTATTGAGAGGCAACTTAGTATCAAAAGGCAAGCTGACATTACTAAAAAGAGAAAAAAAATGAAAGAAAAAGAAAAAAATATATATATATATATTCAGGATTTCCCATGCACTTGTTTCAGCACCTTCTTCCTCCTTTTTTGACATCTTCACATCAGATATCTGATATTCTTATGCTCCCATTTCTCCTTACCAGATCTTAGGATAACTCTAACTAGGCCCAATAATTCCTGGCATTCTCCTACATTCTAGATTCTTTCCAGTATAATATACTAGGAAGAATTCTTGACTGAAATGGTGAATCCAATGGCAGTAGTACTACTTACTACCTGTGTGAACTTGGAAAAAATCTTTCAATCTCTCTGAGCCTCAGTTTCTTAATTTGTATACTAATTGTATAGGATCATTTCTGTCTCTAAATTTAATGATCCTACTATTCTATTTCTCATGCTTCCAAGCAAAGATTGTTTGCCTTGTTTCTAATTTTCTTAGGACCCTTCCACTGCAAATCCTAATATGCTATGTATTGCTTAATATTGCTTAGTGTTAGCTCTCTCAGTTAATATGCATGCTAAATTTTAATGAAATACTTTCAGTATTATTGAGGCAAGAAATCCTTCAAAAATCAGAATGTCAGGCATCCATGTCAGCTAGTTCAGGTCGATATTTTTGAAGAAAGGAGCATTTCTCTCTAGAGGTAGCTAAGTGGCAGAGTAAATAAAGCACAAAACTTAGAATTTAGAAGGTTTGAATTCAAATCAGGATACAAAAAAAATTCTCCACAAGCCAGATCACTGGACCAAATCTAATGAAATGAAATAAAGATAAATGCAAAGTCTTAAAATTGAGATCTAAAGACAAAGCCATAGCTAGACAGGAGTTTGTTGGGAAAACAAGTTTATTGGATTACAAGCTCAAAGTGAGTCAGCATTGAGATGGCAAAGATATAAAAAAGCTAGCATAATCTTAAATTGCTTTAACAGTCATGGTGTCCAGGATAAAGGAGGCAATACTTACCACTGTGTTCTTCCAGAGTCAAACCACATCTAGAAAATAGCATTCAATTCTGGAAGGAAGTTAGTAAACCAGATAGTATAAAGAGAAGAGTGAACAGGATACAAGGCCTCAAAATCAATTCATATGAGTATAATTTAATAGAACTCAAGATGTATAACTTGAAGAAAAGAAGACTAAGGGGAGGAGGGGGACAAATTACCTCTTTTCAAATGTCTGATGGGTTGTCACATGCAGGATAAAAATTGGTCTGCTTGGCCCCAGGCTTCAAAGTTAAAAGCAATGGGCAGATTGAGACTAGAGTTAAGAGCAAATAAGAAAACAACAACTAAAACCATCTGAAAGTGAAATTCATTGTGAACTATTTCTTAACAGTTTTGCCTTTGTAAGACATCCTGCAGGCACAAATTAAGTCAAAAAATAGGACAGACTGCAGATTCTCTCTCACAAATAGTCTTAAAATAAAAGACTGCTTTTAAAACATTCTCTGATATATTGGAGAGGGGACTTTCCCTCCTAATTGATTAGATCAGATAGTCCTGAACTCATTTAAATTTGGATTCTGAAATTTTCTGGGACTACAGGGAAGTTACAACTTCTTGAGACTTTAGTTTCCTAATGTGTAAAGAGAGGTTCTAGGACAGGGGTGTCAGCCTCAAATAGAAACTGTAGTCCCTAAATTGTACACAAGGCCTGCAGGTACACATGAGTTTGGAAAATCACATATTAATATTATCTATATTTTATTGTATTTTTATTTATTTTATTAATTATTTCCCAATCACATTTTAATCTGGTTCAGTTCTATTCAGAAGTGTTGTGGGACTCACAGAATATGTTTATCACCTCTGTGCTAGATTACTTGATCCCAAAAAGTCTTCCTCAGGGTAATATTCTACAGGTTTTAGGTAGTTCCATAGTTCCTAACCATCTACATGTGTGTCCTTATACAAGCACACATGTTCATTTGTAATTGGATATGGATTTGTTTCATTACATTCACTCAATCATGAGTTTCTGCACTAAATAGTCCCCTGGGGCCAAAAAAAAAAATCAGTAATCAACATACCACTTTCAAGTACAGAGTACCGACCTATTTATAAAAGGAAATTAAGTAAAACCGGTAATTATAACAAGCATACAACCTTTCAACATAGTCAATGAGAAATTCAATTTGCTTAAAATAATGAGATACTCTGGCACAAACAATCTGTTCATATGCCGTTCCCAAGAGCCTCCTCTTGGAACTGTAGCCCTGGTTGACATTTGATACTATCTGTCAGTTTATCAACCTCGTGTCAGGGTTAGTCGTATGATGGTGCTAGGAGGGTTTTAGTACAGACATGAAACTGAAATATTGTTTCTTTGTTTTTTCCTAATACAGAAAAGCTTCATTAAAAGTAGCAATAGGAAAGTTTCAGATTTCTATTTTAAATGAATATATAGAAGTAAATAAGCCACCCAACATCTTACTATACCATATACATTTAATCCAACCTCCTTTAGCTTTTCTGCCCTCACACTTAAGCTTGATTACTGTAATCTCTCTCTAAAGATAATTACTTTTTTTTTTTTTCCTGGAAACTGTAAGAACTATATCCTATGTTCCCCTCTCTCATCCTATGTTCTTCCTATCTCAATCTTAGTTCCTAATGACTTCCTGTCGTTAAGGAATTGGAACTAAGAGGCAAGGGGATAATAACAAAGATATAAAAAATCTACAATAATTACTCAAATATCTATTAAGTTTTAAGGTTTGCAAACTACCAATGACTTAGATAATGATTGTTATCCCCATTTTCTAGAAGAGAAAATGGAGACTACAACAGAAGTTAGAAAATTATTAATTATGTAAGAAAGGTCAGAATGATTCTGCTTAGAATTAGAAGGTAATCAGGGAAGGCAGTGATACAGGAGGAGGACCTTAAAATCGGGGGCAAATTTCAATAATTAGAAATGAGGATCTCTACAACCAAAGCATAATCCTGTGAATTTTGTGTGATGGCTTGAATTACCCAGCTCTCCTTGATTTTGAAGCTCTGCCTAGTCCTATTTATGCCAGCACTATCCTTATATTAATTCTTTTGAATCATTCTCTCACTTCCCATCCCCCTATTACTTATCATAATAAGGGGTTTGTAGACCCCCTTGCTCCAAACCTATAAGCTTTTGATCCCTTTACAGTATTAAACCTTATATTAGACAAAATCTCATAAATAGACTAGGGGAATAGGGATAGAAACAGCATGAGAAAAGACCCAGAAGTAGGACTGACCATAACATGAGAATAGAAAATGAGGAGACTGCTTTGATGAAGCTGGAAACTTCAAATTGAGCACTTTGAAGCTAGGTCATTGAGGGCCTTGAATGGCAGGTAAAGGACATTATACATGATGGAACTGTAGGATTTTGATGGAAGTGCTATTTCAGAAAGATTAATTCTAGTCATGCATTGAGGGAGAGAAATGTTAGGTCTCGGGGTCAGTTAGGAGGCCACTGTATTATTCCATAATAGAGATGGTAAAAGTCTGTATTAGGAGAGTGTAAATTTTCAGAGACAGCTAGTGGATCATGAACTAACCCCAGAGTCAGCAAGATTTGGATTCACCGTTCACCTATGACATTTACCACTTGTTAGGCCCTGAACAAATCACTTAACTTCTCATTTTTCTAGGCTCTCTAAGATGAGAAGTTGCTGACATGAATTGATGGAGAAAATAAAATACCTTCATCTTGAAGTCCCCTGTATCAAAGAAATCACAAATTCAATCCTTTTTGCCCAAATTAAGAAACTGAGGTAATGTTTGAAAAAAAAAGTGGTGGGAAGGAACAGGGTAAATATAATGATAGATAGTATTTGGTATTTGTATAGCATTTAAGGTTTACAAATATACTTGTTAAAAAATTATCAAACCCTCACAACCACCATAGCAGATAGTTGCTCTTATTATCCTTATTTTACAGTGGAGCAGACAAAGAATATGACTTGCCTGTGATGATGTAGGAACTGGATTTGAACTCAGGTCTTCCAGACTTCATCTGCCACTCTGTTTGTGGCTTCCCTTAGCTAAAAGGAATGAGTGGCCTGGGAAAGAGAGGTGTATTTGGCCCTAGGATGGGAAAGAGGGGAATTTGAGATCCAGAATGCACAGTTAGAAGTTGATTTAGGGGCAGCTGGTAGCACAGTGTTAAAGTCACATTCAGCCTGCATTCTAACCTCTTCACTAAGTTGCCCACCTCACTCACTTAAGGACATATCATTATTCATAAGGCAATATTTTGAAATAATGACGTAAAAAGAAGAAAAAAACATTTCCCTTATTCCTATCAACCTTAAACTCTGAAAGAACAAACCCAAGATTGTGTATTTAGCATGATATAATATATACACATATCATATACTTATTATGTTATAGGTATATAATTTCTCTTACACACGAACATAGTACCCTATAGATTTTGTCACATATTCTATATGTACTAACTCAGTCTAAGAACCTATATCAAATATGATATATAAAATATATGATATATTTAGCATTACATATTCTAGAATATTAAATATTATATAAAATGTACTCTATAGTATTCAATAATAAATATATAGTATATATAAAATTTATATTATAGTATAATGTATCATAAGATATTGATAATTATTTTATTATGATACATTATTAATATTATCTACCATTATATAATAATACTATGCAATATATATATCATATATCATATATATACATATCATAGAGTATATAGTCTATATATACATATATGCATATGTCTCCATATTTATGTGTGTGTGTATATATATATATACATATATATATATATATATATATATATATATATATATATATATATATATCTTATACATTAAGTCAGAATGATAAAACACCCTTTCAGCATTCTCTCAAGATGAACACACTTTTTTTTCTTTTTTTTTATTAAAGTTTTTTTTTTATTTTTCAAAAAATATGCATGGACAATTCTTCAACATTAGCCCTTGCAAAACCTTGTGTTCCAATTTTCCTCCCCCTCTCCCCCACTCCACCTCCATATAGTAAGTAGTCCAATACATGTTAAACATGTAGAAATATATGTTAAATCCAATTTGTGCATACATATTTATACAATTATTGTGCTACACAAGAAAAATCCAATTGAACCAGTTCTTTTCTACAAAAGGAGAAGCAAAATAAAATGCAAGGAAACAACAACAAAAGAGTGAAAATGCTATGTTATGAACCACACTCAGTTCCCACTGTCCTCTCTATGGGTGTAGATGGCTCTCTTCATGACTGAACAATTGGAACTGGTTTCAGTCATCTCATGGTTGAAGAGAGCCATGTTCATCAGAATTGATCATTGTATAATATTGCTACTGCCTGTATAATGATCTCCTGGTTCTACTGATTTCACTCAGCATCAGTTCATGTAGGTCTCTCCAGGCCTCTCTGAAATCATCCTGCTGATCGTTTCTTATAGAACAATAATATTCCATAACATTCATATACCATAATTTATTTAGTCATTCTCCAATTGATGGGCATCCATTCAGTTTCCAGTTTCTAACTACTACAAAAACGGCTGCCACAAACATTTTTGCACATGTGGGTCCCTTTCCCTCTTTTATGATCTCTTTGGGATATAAGCCTAGTAGAAATACTGCTGGGTCAAATGGTATGCAAAGTTTGATAACTTTTTGAGCATAGTTCTAAATTGCTTTCCAGAATGATTGGATCCATTCACAGTTTCACCAGCAATGTATTAGTGTCTCATTTTCCCCACATCCCCTCCAACATCTGCCATTATCAGTTCTGGTCATCTTAGCCAATCTGAGAGGTGTGTAGTGGTATCTCAGAGTTGTTTTAATTTGCATTTCTCTGATCAATAGTGATTTAGAGCACTTTTTCATATGACTAGAAATAGTTTGAATTTCTTCATCTGAAAATTGTCTGTTCATATCCTTTGACCATTTATCAATTGGAGAATGGCTTGAATTCTTCTAAGTTTGAGTCAGTTCTTTATATATTTAAGAAATGAGGCCTTTATCAGAACCTCTGAATGTAAAAATATTTTCCCAGTTTATTGCTTCCCTTCTAATCTTGTCTGCATTAGTTTTGTTTGTACAAAAACTTTTTAACTTAATATAATCAATATTATCTATTTTGTGATCAATCATGAGCACACTTTTATAGTAATCTCTTTATATCACAGAGTAATTTTGATTTTTCTTTTTAAAAATTCAAAATTTTTCCACAGCACACTTTTTTATTTTCAGGTACCTTTGACTTATCTAACTTTCTTCAGTGTTTAAAGATTTCTTCTGCTTATTTTATCTTATCAACCTATCTATGAATGTCATTTTAATGAATCAAGCCTAACGTTTTCTTTTAAAAAGTAATAAAATAAAAACAATGAGTGATCTTCAATAAGTTTTTTTTTTCTTTTTGGCTTTCTAGTTAGGAGGTAATATCTTGGCATTTGGCCTTAAAAATCATTTGAAGAAACACTTTCTTTTAAACTAGAAAAAACTTTGAAACCTGGTGCAGAGAGTCAAATCATTGGGTTTGCCCATCAGAGGATGACTCAATATTAATAGAGGTAAAATGCTTTTGTATCCTAGAGATTGATTTTTGGATTACAAGACCAAGATGAATAATACATGAGCATGTCTATTACATGTTCTCTTGGTCTCTACTCTGGAAAGACCTTTTAGAGCTAGATGTCAGTCATTGTTATTTCTCAGGTCCTTTCAGTCACCACATTTCTTCAGGGACTCGGCAGTGGGCTGAGTGCAAGGACACTGGCTCATGTTGAACAGCTGTAATAATCAATATCAAAACACTGAACAGCCACTGTAGCAAATGATTATTCACATGGAATCAGGGTGAGTTAGAAGGACCCTGCACTATCCTGCTGACAATGCATTTGTCAGAGAGTGAATGTTTCCACTTTTTGCTTGACTCCGTATGTGCACAAAATTGTAAGTGTGTCACTTGAGGGTCTTATTGCAAAAGCATGGGTAGATATCCATAAATCAGGGAATTCAGAAATAGTTGTTAGCATTATTAGTCAGACTGAACTGAAGAAGGAAGATAAATTAAACCTTTAATGTGAAGAAAACTGGTTGACAAATCAAGTTTTGGTGAAGCAAAGGCTAATTTTCCCATACTTTTCTCCTTCGTTGTTCCCCACATGTCTATCCTGGCCCATTTTTCCTGTTCATTAAAGCCTCATTAAAATTATTGACTAACATGAGAAATTTGCAGAGTTCCTAGATTTCCATTATTCTCCTTATTCCTGTGATCCCTGTAATCAGAGATAATTTAGAGTCAGCAGTAGTAGACAATGGCAATTTTGAATTCAGGAGGTACAATAAGCAGAAAGGAAAAATAAGAAAAATAAGATGGCAAAAGTATATCACTGAGCTGTTACTGGTCAAGACACAGATGGCATGCATCAAACCAAATTTTCCCCTTTGGAGTTTCAAGAATTGCTCACACTCATTTCTTTCTCATAATCTTCAATATTAACCTAGTGCACAAGAGTGCTATTAAATAATTTACAATTACCACCAGCTAATATTGGGAAAGTTATGCTATTTCACCAGTATAATATAATCCAGGGACCCCAAAAGTGGGAAGGTGCTAGATAAAAAAAAAATTGTCTTGGATTTGGTTATTTCAAGTCCAACACTGTAAGCTTTCATTTTAAAAATATCCCCCCCCCTCTGGATTTGGCGCTTGTTATAAGTGATGATTTAGAAATGCTTTTCAACTTTTGTTCAGTTTTAGTGATTATTGTCTAAGGAAGAATGATAGAGATGTTCTAAGCTGTCCTGGACCAGGTGAATTCCAGTTAGCATATATTTTGGTCCCACAATACAATGGTTTACTCCATCGCCCATTCTGTTGTAGTTTCCAGAAAAAAAAAATATATATATATATATATAAAATGGAAATGTTTTCCAAAATTTTCCACCTTATGTTTCACCCAGAAGTTCCTTCATATATCTGACATATAAATACTATGTAGGTATGCATTAGTTGTTTTTGCCAATGTTTCATGTTCTTTTTTGAATTGAGAGCCTAGAGGGAGTGTGTTTGTGACTTGTAATATTTGTATTTTTCTATATTCTTATATAATATTTCCCCATAATTCCAAGGAGAACTGAACAACAAACTAGAAAACTATGGGTTAAAAAATTCCAGTAGCAATTCAGGCTATTATGTTAAATATTCAGAATTATTAAGAACTGAGTTCAAATACATCTTCAGACATTTACTAGCTTTTGTGGCCCCTGGATAAGTCTCAGTTTTCTCATCTATAAGATGGGCATAATAATAGCACATATCTCCCAGGATTATTGTGAGGATAAAATAAGATAATATTGTAAAGAACTTTTCAAGCTTTAAATGACTATATAAATGTTAGCTCTTATTATGTGTTATAAAAGAGCAGAATGCCATAGTTTAAAAAAATCAAACAGCCATTCAACAAGCAATTTATTAAATGCCTACAAATCCTGGACTATGAGTCAGATCATCTAAGATCTAATCTTACTTCTGGATAGCTTGGCATACTAGTCATCTAAATTATTTAAGTCTTATTTTTTTTTACTCCTAAGATAGAAAGTGATAATACCTATCCTACTTAACTATTGTACAAAAAAAAGAAAAAAAAAATAGAAATGCTTCATTTCAAAGAAGGGAACATGAATAAAGATGCTATCAGAGAGAAATTCATGAAAAGAAGAAAAGAAATATTGATCATGTGACAAGGGTGAGGGATGATGGTTAGACAGTCCCAAGTGTTTCACTGGTGTACTTACTCATGATGCCAGGAAAATGGCTTCCAGCACAGTGGGTAAAATATCTAAGTGAAGATATGGAGAAGAGCCACATTGGATAGGCAAGCAAGGATGATTTGTGATCAACATAACTAGAGGAAGCATCTAATTTGATGAGATCACAGATATATTTGAGTATAAAAGTGCTTTGGAAAGGATGATGGACCATAAGTCCATTTTTCTATTTTCTCTATCTTTTCTAACATTTACTACAGGCCTCTGCACATAAAAGATATTTAATAAATGTTTGCCATGTTCAACTGAATTCTTTAATATTTCAAAAGATCTTTAGTTTGATCCATTTGGGTTTGTGTTCTCACAAATTTCATATGCTACTAAGATGTACTCAACTAGTTTTTTCCATGGATCTTAGATATGCTGGTGAAGTCAACTGGACTTTTCTCAGAATAATATATTTAAATGCATGAAAATTACATATACATACCAGTTATGTTGAAATTATTAACCAATTTTTTGGAAAAAAAAGTTTGCAGAGTTTAAATGCAGAAACTCTGCTAGTAGACGAACATCATAAATTGTTTGCCTGTACAAAATCGTTTTTTCAATGCCCAATTTTGTTATAATGAGTGTTTCTGAACTTGGCTAGTTGTCCCTCAGATCACACATTCTAAGTCAGCCATTAGGCCCATATTTACACCCTGTTGCAATAACTTGCCACAGTGAAGCATCTTGGTAAGACTTTAAAGGCAAATCCTTTGCAAATATAAAGTATTATTAAAATTATTCTCAATATTTATAATAATAAGATGTTATCTAACATCAAGTCAAGCAATGAGCCTGAGAATAGATCAGGCAATAACGTGGCAAATCTTTAACCCCTAATTGGATTGAATTTAGATGAGAAATCATAATAAAGAAGTAGATGGTATTCCAGGCATGAAAAAAGATATCATAGTTCAGTAATTTCATAGTCACCTGAACACCAAGATCTAGATAACAGAAGATTTTGAAACTGAGAATAATCAACCTAACAAACATATTTAAATTTCAATGTGGTTAGGATCAGCCTTCTACCAAACCAGAAAATGGGCAGAGTTTATTTTGCCCATCTGCTCTTTTGGTGTTTATCCGAAGATAAAAGCAAATCCTGCTCCCTAAAAGATTATTGTCCCCACCAAATAAGACCATTTAGAATTATCTTTTCCAGGCGGTAATTAATGCTCCATAAAAGATTCCAATGTTTTCCTCATAATCCTTCCCCTTTCTCTCATCCATAGCTACCTCTTTTGAACTTTATTCTTTTAGGTTCTTGCTATCTCCTACAGCAAGCTAATATGATACACTAATGAATACCCGAGTATTGATTCATTAAGAACATTGGGTAAGGTATCAGATTCTATTCTTGCTTTCTCATACTTACCCATGTGATCCTTCTCTAGATTCTAGAGAAGTCATTTAATCTTTCTGAAATTCATATGTGGAATGAGAAGAATGATTCCTAACCTATCTACTTCACTGAGATGTTATGAGGATTAAATAAGAGATAATAAAAAGGAAATGCACAAAATATATCTCTAATCCACAAGTATCCAAATGCATCCAGCTTACTTCCATACATGTAAAATGATATAATCAATATCATATTATTATTATTGCCTGCTTGGAATTTCAGTTAATATTGAAAGTCTGAGGAAGACTATTTGGAGGAGATTCTTTTGATATAAGAACTAATAACGGCATGAATAAGTCAGGAAAGCTTACATGGAATAGAAGGAGATTTTGAGGTAGTATATCAAAGGATGGAGATCAGTTTAATTGTCTGAAAGAAGGTAGGATTTCAAGAGTACATAATTTGGATACTCTATTTACCCATCATTTTCAATGATGGGTACCAATTTAACCTGGGGTTCCTTGGTATGTGGGCCCCCCGAAACATATCTCAGATTTAAGACTTATCTTGGTTCAGTCTCTATTCTTAAACATAATTAAATGAGCTTCCAACAATATTTCTCTTACCAAGTAAATCAAGAAATATGTTCATTCAAAGCAAAGCACATTTAATGAACTAGTAGAGCAAAATAAATGACACATAAAATTTCCTCCAAATACACAAATGCTCTCTCTCCCAGAGGCAGCTAGGTGAACATAGTGTTGAGCCTGGAGTCAGAAAGACTCCTCTTCAAGAGTTCAAATGTCATCTCAAATAGGTATAACCTGTATGATCTTGAGTAAGTTAGCCCTGTTTTGCCTTGGTTTCTTCACCTATAAAATAAGCTAGAGAAAGAAATGAAAAAACCACTCCAATTTCTTTGCCAAGAAAACGCCTAATGAAGTTACGAAAAGTTGGACATGACTGAACAACAGAGCCTCTGATGCTGTCCTTGCTATTTCCTGAGGAGTTGTTGATGTCATCTGCTGAGCTATTGATGTCTTTGAGCTGATTTGTTGCAAGCTGGATGTATGGTCTTCATAATGCAGTCTCTGCTGGACTGTTTGCTTCAGATCTACTTCCGCTCTTTGGTACAGTCTGCTAGTTTTCTGCTGAGTTGCTACTGCTGTATGTATCCTTCCCTTGTAGGGAGGAGTCTCAGTTCTTTCTGCCTCAGGCCATTTTAGCTAATTTTGAGACTGCAGGCCACTAGTCATACTCAACAATCCAGTAAAAACCAATGGAAGTTCTCGGGCTTAGCTCTTTTTGTTTTTTGAACTCCTTTACTGTTCCTTCAACTAACACTCCCTGACTCCAATTTTCCTATTTTATTTAAGGTGAGAAAATGTCTTTTAATCCTAATTATGCTCCTTTTGGCCATGCAGATCACTCTGAGAGCATATTTAACAAGCCTGAGAGAGACTTAGTGAGGCTGGCAATCCTTTGTAATGTATCTCTACCAATATGGAGATCACTTACCATCGCCATCTCCTACAACAGAGCTGAGATAGGTAATCATTTGGACCTAGGAATAGCAGGCAGTTTTTCCATGGCTCTAGCAACCAGAATCTCAGAAAGGGATCTGGAGGGAAACGTTGGGAAGGGAGTAGAACAAGAGTGGAATAGAGAGAAAATCACTTTCTTAAACTCAAGATTGCTGAACTAGCTCTTGGGATTGTATTGGCAGCAAGAGCTGGACTGGGTAGCTGCAGCACTAGGGAGATTAACAGAGGATTTTAATGGGGCTGTAAAAATTGTTGTACGCCTCCAGTGGGGGTGATAGGATTTAATCAGGAAGCATAAAGAAACTTTCCATAACATGAACTTACATAATCTAGAAATTCTTAGTATAGCACAAAATATATGTATTTTTAACAGGAATAAACAAACAAAAGCATCATTAGTGCTGGCTTATTTGAACCAGGAAAACTCTCCCTGAAATAAAGCACATTTAGAGGCCATTTTCTCTTCAAATAGTTCTGTCTGTAACCTTTTAAATGTCTAATTTACTGCATTGTAAATTTAAGGAATTGCCCATCTGTGCTATTCCTCTTACTAACAAAAACAAATTTAATTCATTTATTTGCCCTCCCACAATAGTATTTAAGCTTAAACCCTTGGCTTCTTTCTACTAGTGAAAGCAATCTGCATCTACAGAGGTACTCAAGAAATAGAAGACAGAACTTTTGAGTCACTCAGGTTTCTCCTGACTGCCTAATTTGAAAAAAAAAAAAAAAAAACCAGCACCCCTTGACTAAGGCAAATCAGATATCCAAAAGGATTATAAACTCTGTCAACTTTTGATTATGTTAATAGTGGATAATTGTGTCATGGGTAATTAAAAACAATAACTAGTCTAAAAATCTATATTTGAGCATAAGATGCATCATATAAGCCTGGGGGAGGGAAGGAAATTGAACTGAAGGACCAACTTTTACAACAATCACTACATAATACTACTCTTATCAGTGTACTCTTTCCCCAAACTATTACGTATTCATTTAGATTACATCTGTGGTTATACATTTACACACATATGTATATAATATACATGCATATAAAATGCATAGGCATATACACAAATACACAGTACCTGACCCACTGTAAGTGCTTAATACTATAAATGTTGATTGATGGTTGGATTTTCTTCCCTAAATCAATTAGCTTATTAATTTGCCACATGATGGAGATAGACAACAAAAAAATGCTAAATGGAAGGAGGAAATCT